>JAGDQP010029334.1:10803-23449 GCA_022664845.1 Lepisma saccharinum | reverse complement strand
CCAAGCACCCAACTTCCCAGTGTTGCAAAACTATTTTCTATATTTTAAAAATCTTCCATTACGCTAAACGTAGCAGTACAAAATATGACATAAACATTATTCGACGCAACAGAAACATGCTGTGAGGGACCTGTCACCAAGCACCCCGTTGTCAGTTTTGCCAACCCATGCTTAGAAAATATATCTCATGAACCACAAGCTGTAGAGACGTGAATGATGTATGTCTTGGCTAGACTAGCTTAGAGCCGCCGCAACAGTCTTGATTGGTGCACTGAAGCAGCGTTGCCAACCAACTGTTTTTAAATTCAATTTTACAAATTGTTTTTATTCCGTTAGACCTATCTGCACCAAAATTGGCATAAACGTTATTAGAGACGACAGAAAAATTCTGTGAGTGTTATCGCCTCGAGCAACTCGAGTTTTCGGTGTTACTAACCTATTTTCTATACAATTCAAGTTTTCAAATTGTTGTCATTATGTTAGACATAGCAGCAACTTGACAAATATTGTTCCACATAACAGAAAAAAACACTATGGGTGTCCTTGTCCCAAAGCACCTCGTTGTCAGTGTTGCAAACCCTTGTCCAAAATATAATTTTGAACCATACGGTATAGAGACGTGGTTGTGGTATCGTTGGAGAGATCTTGACTTGACTAGCTCAGAGCCACGGGAGTCGTCATGATCAGGCGCCGCGGTTGCCAGTGTTGTCAACCATTTTAAAAATTCAATATTCATTGTTTCAATTTGCTTCAATTGTATATGATCAGTAGTGAATTATTATCATTTAATGGATATTTAACATGAGCATGAGCAAAAACCAGTGCAATTTGGAAGAATAACTGTACTTCGGATACATACATTATGCAACGTCATAACAGTGACGTCATCAAGTACAGGACGTCATACGTACAGGAAGAACATTACGCGTAAGAGAATAAAGATATTATGTAACCAAGATCACGGTTTTTCTAGAAGTATTGTAATTCCTTTTATTAAAACAGTAAATTGCTCTCAGTGTACTAAACTAAGTTTAAAATACCGGTATATTAATTAACTAACTTTATGGCTTATGGAACTCGCAAATTCATCAACGTAACAAACGTTCGTCATTGGATTCTATCCTGAGAAATATCAAGTCAGTTAAAATGCCGGTATATAGTAGAAATAAAATTGGGCCTAATAAGAATCCCTGTGAACGTTTCTTTCCAGAGACAAGGGTTCAGAAACTTTGTGAGCAGGAAATGCAAGAAAAAACACGTTGTCGTTTTCTTTGTAAATATTATCAATCAATCAATGCCATTTCTGAAAATAAAATTGGCGCTTCATTTTAGCAAGAAGAAGGTCTTCCTCAACTAACCCAAAAGCTTTTGCTATCCTCAATTTATCGGTAAATTCTTAAACTGCAATTGGATGGCCCTGTACCAAAACGGACTAACAAGCAAGCATACTGATGGGGCAGAAATAAGTTCTAAATGTCTTTCTTCCAACATGATTAGAATGTCAAAATATGTGAAATATGTGCACATGCAAATTTTGGCAACTCGAGCGCAATTACTTTGGGAGATATCGGAATTGAAACTTAAATACATACAAATTATCCCTGATTATATTGCTATATTAATATGCATTTGAATGCATTTTGTTTACATTTTCTTCATTATTTTAAAACAAAATGGTGTTTTCAGGGTATTGCATCATTAGCCTATATTAATGATACACTCCATTATCTCTCACAATAATACATTTACGGCAAAATTGGCTTCAGAAACCCGTTTGCCATAAAATTCTAGCCCAGATGACATATTACACAACCCCCTTCCCATTTACGAAAACAAGTCGAGATTCAACATGGCGAACTTCAAGATGGTGGCCGTGAAGAGCATACCCTCCAACAGGTAGCGCCTCCCACCCAGTACCCATTACTATTTATTTGGTGACAACACAACAGGCAATGGCCTAATTATAGTGTTAAGCTTTACAAAGTAGTTGTACAGAGTTTATTGATAATGGCATCTCTAAATTCTTTAGGCGACATATAGCATACGTCCAAATCATTGTGAACTGTACAGAGTTTGTTATATATATAGTACAAATTTTCCAGATTGTTGACCCTATCAAGATATTGGTTCTTGCCTTCTTACAATGGAAGAGACTAGTATTGTTAACGCGAGTTTTAGATGACGGTACACGAAACTGTAATGTTGAAACTAAATCCATACAATCTAACTTATTTTGAACAATTTTTTTGAAGAAATAACTGATCAGCAATGTTGCACCATTTTTCTAAACTATGAATATTAAAGTTCTTAATGACTGCATTGTAACTAACAGGGTAGATTCGATGTGTTTCTTTAAAAGTTAGGAATTTAAGCAATTTTGATTGGATTTTCTCTAATTGTTGGCAATGTTTCAATTGATACGGATTCCAAGTAGAAGAAGCATATTCTACCTTGGAGCGAACATAAGTATAGTATTTTTTTTTCAATGTTGATATATTGTTGAAACTCTCTTCCCGTCCTAATTAAGAATCCTAATAACTTCAAGGCTTCCTTTGTTATATTTGTAACATGCATGTTAAAAGTTAATTTCGAGTCAAAACTGACTCCAAGATCCTTAACTACAGTAGGTCTGTTTAGTACATTTTTATTAATGGAATAATCAAATCGATGAGTGGTTTTATTTCTATTAAATAATAACACTTTACATTTACTTATGTTGACTCCAAGTTGATTAATAACACACCAGTTTGCAATATTATCTAAGCTTTGCTGAAGTCTTATGCAAACTTCGATAGAGCTTACTTTTGTATATATTTTGAAGTCATCTGCAAATAACAATTTTTCATTATAAGGCACATAATCAGGAAGGTCATTAACAAACAAGAGGAATAATAAAGGTCCTAGGTTCGAACCATGAGGAACTCCTGAGAGTGCAGAATATTCATATGATTTGTATTCTTTATAGACAACTGATTAATTGTGATTTGTTATGTACTAATGGAGGAGCCTAATCAGAGTGGGTGAGAAGTGATAGTGATTTAATTTTTCCAGTAATATATTGTGATTAACTCTGTCAAATGCTTTCTCAAAGTCAATATAAATCACATCGACTTGTTTGCCTTCATCCAACGAATTTGCTATGTAGTCCGTAACAATTGCTAAGTTTGTTACCGTGGATTTCTGAGAAACAAAGCCGTGCTGCTTAGTTGAGATAACTGGTTGAATATGATTACTAATTCTCTTGTATAAGATCTGTTCAAATACTTTTGCAAAAGCTGGTAATATTGCAATTGGCCTGAAGTCATTAATGTCTCTACTATTATTAGATTTCGGGATAGAACAAACCAGAGCAGAGATTTTCATTTGTCGTGGAAATTACATGTTTTAGGGATAAGTTAAATGCTATCAGTAGGGGATATTTAAATATATCAACACATCCGTTAACTACATATGAGGCTATGTCATCAGAACCAACTGTCATCTTCGATTTTAAATTTCTGATAGCATTTTCAACTTCCTTTAGATGAATTTGGTCAATGCACAGTGTCCCTATTTCATCATTTCTATTGCTAACAGCATCACCATTAAGATTATTATATGTTTGAAAGGATCAATTTCTTTCAGTATTTTACAAATATAGGGGTGTTTCCACACTTTTCCTTCACACTCCAGAAACAAGAATCTTGACTATTATATCATCGATATATCCCAAAATAATTGCGCTCGAGTTGCCAAAATTTGCATGTGCACATATTTTAACGTTCAAATCATGATGGAAGAAAGAAATTTAGAACTTTTTTCTGCCCCATCAGTAGGTTTGCTTGTAAGTCAAAAAACAGTTTTTTGTATGCTCATTTTTTTAAGTTTAGCCCCAATTATTAAACAATAACGAAAAGAGGCAAGTTTATAAAATAGATGAGTCCTTTTGTCCTTATTACTAAAAACTACTGACTTTGTGAGCTTTCGAATGATAGAAATACTACTTATTAACAAAATTATCACATTACCCAACATTTTTCAAGAATTGACTTCCGTTTTGGCAAGAAACCATCCAATTATCATACCAGGAGAACTTAGGAGGAGTTCGGATTGAGCTCGAGGTAAAAGATTTGCATCAGCAATGAAGGCATTAAGTTGTTGGAAAGCACTCTTTTTCAGATCCTTTAGATAAGATAGATACTAATGGTATGAATCTTAACTCGTTAAAAGATTTGATAGTTTTTTTTTACTCGGCAGTTTGCTTACTGATAATTCTCGATTTGTATAAACATGATGGCCACCATGTATAGTAATTAGTGTATGTACACACTGGCGAGCAATTTATAATCGAAAAAATGACCACACAAAGTGTATTTTACTGAAGATAATTACCCGCATGACCAAATAAATATGTATAAAAATGTCGTTAATTACAAGCGCTTCAGCTTTTCAGTTAAAAAAAAAACTCTAATGGGTGGATATTATTGTGACTGAACTTTTTCTCAAGTCTTTCTGCCAGAACAGCCGGATAATAAGGTTACCAGTAGACCTGCAATGCTGACGTTTGAATTTCGCACACCACGGACAATTGTTGAAAGCTATAGAAGCATAGTTGATCATGTGAACTGTGTACAATTTCATGCAATTCGTAATACCATTTTGTTCGCAATACGTGACATTCATATAACGTAAATCGTAACTTATATGAAATTAAATTTCAATATGTGGTTTGTGGGTGAGTGATAGATCAATGCCATACATATTTACAGGCGCAAGATGCAAATGGCGGCCGAACATAGGCAAAGTAATGTAGTAGCCAAAGACGAAGAAGCTTCAGTGAGCGTCCAATAGGACATAGGACAACCAATTTAAGATTTTACATTTTTTTTTCAAATCTCGCCTGGCAAATGGCTGAATGGTATCTAAAAGTACTCAAATGGCTAATGACATTTCTAACCCTTTCTCTAAAAGTTGTTTTCACCTAATGCTGGCACCCACACATACACATACGGTAGACTTGCCCACAAATGTGAAACCAATAAACAAATGTTCACCAGTCCTTATGGTTTAGTAATAACAACTTTGGTCAAGTACTAAAAAGGTGGCCTTCAAATTTAAATCCTGTTCATACCGATCATTCTGACTGAAGTTTTTCGGAGGTGTTCACAGTTCAGTCACACAAATACTGGCGTGGTATCTAGAAAACAGACTCTGGTTACTACCTTAAACATCCCTTACCCTGAAGGATGTGGTCAGCGCAGGACATTAGTAAGAGTTTTCACGAACTTAGACCGCAAATGCCTTAACAGTTCCCCTTGATGTAAATTAGATAAATCTAAGTTTCTAACAGGAAGAAACTCTCATATTAAAGATAGAAATCACGGTGATGAGTCAAAACCCATTCTTATGATTCTTTTTTACTTTCCTCAAGAAACAATCGGCTTCTTCATCTTCTTCTTTCTCCCATTATTTTCACTCATTCTAGTCGTAGTGCAACATAACATTAGCTCCTTGCCTAGAGAGATCCGATCTATAAATTCAAATAACGGCTGAATGTACGTTAGTCACGCAATGAACAACTAGAAAGGTCAGCGTCACTTCATCCCCTCCCATTCTTCGATGATTCTAACATAAGCGTGCATTCAAAGAGAAGTTGGTCAAAAGGGAGGAAGGGAGGGAACGAAGCAGATTTTTAGTTATGGCGTGTGTTATCGTTAAAACTTTCGCAATTCAATTATTATGACCTTATAAATATTCACATCGTACATTATTATCATCAATAGAAGAGAAATGTCATTTCTATAACGCTTGCATCTGAACTAAACGTTACAATTAAGCACTCTTTTTTTGCTCTGAAATCAAAGAATTGCCCATCAACTTCGTCAATCACTTTCTAGCGGATGATAATGATGATGCTTTCAATTACAACAATGTTAAAGCTTCATTTTTAAAAAAATACTTTTTTTTTTTTTTTTGCGTTTTAAAATATAGTTTATGATGGTTTTCCCAGATGTTTTATCCTACATACTTTCAACTGTCATAGGTTTTGTACATAGAAATATGTTGAGAAAAAATCTGTTCCGTAGCATTTTTAAAGGTAATCCAGATTGGGAAAAACTACAAGTTTTAATTTAGATTCACTCTCCACTTCCAACTAATCTTTTCTCAAGGGATGGGCTAAAATTCTGGATATCTGATATCCGAATGGCACATTATCCGGTATCTGTTTAATCCGGATGAACGGATATCCTGATAACGGATAAAATCCTGGCGGCAAATATATGATGATGGATACAATGATGGATATAATTCGGATTATATTCAGTATTTTGAATTTCTATTATATTTCCTTGTTGCATACTCGTATATTACTCCGTTCACTTTCAAGTAACTCTTGCTCTTGTTTACTGATTTACTGTTTACCTTTATTTACATTAAGATTTTAGAATCATATTTTATTTCTCTGTCACGTTTTTGCTATTAATATGGATACATATTTTGGTTGAAATAGTGTGAATGGAAAATATACGAGGCATATTCCAAAAATAATAAGACTATTTACTTTCCAGATTTCCAATGCTGATTTCACGCAGGCTCTGAAGGTTCACATTGATGCCTTGAGAAAACGCAGTGTACAAATGCCTCTATGAATTCAATTCTTGGTTAGAAGTTAAATGGCTCATCAGTGGAGAAATGGTACATCCCATCCCGGCATCAAAATGTCTTTTCTGCTTACAATGTACCCCCCTCTTCCATCTATGAACATGGACTCTAGTGTTCCATTAATATTGAGTTTGGATGTGTCGTTTTACCGCAACCTGAATTCGAATATTTGAAATATTTAACTATGGCTTCGAGCATCCCTTAGCAGCACAGGATATCGGGCCAATATCGGCCCAATACTGGACCACTAACGGCCAATATCGATCAATGTATATTGGTCCAATATCCACCTCAATACACATAGAGATATCTGCTGGATAAAAAACTGAAACTTTATCCAAATGCAGTATAATTGGATCTAAGGCTCTCAATATAACCTAATCCGAGCAGCACAGGATATCGGGCCAATATCGGCCCAATTCTGAGCCAGTAACGGCTAATATCGATCAAGGTGGGCCCAGTATTGAGTCTATATTGGCCCGATATCCTGTGCTGCTAGGGCTGGTAGAAGGATGGGAAAATAGTTTAAAATACTACAAATTTGAGTTGGGATGCGTCATTTCTCCACTAAACCACTAGTGGAGAATATTTTTCCACTAAACCACTAGTGGAGAAAATTAAATTCAATCTTTTTGTGTTCCATTTTCGTGACGCATTTCAACAGCACACTGAGTTGACTAAATGGTTAGCCAACTCAGTGTACTGTTGAAATGTGTCACGAACATGGAACACAAAAAGATTGAACAACATTATGCACTATCATTGCTTCAAAATCCAAGAAACTTTCTACTAAACATTACCATATATTGCTAGAGATGTCTACTTCTACCATAGGAGCAAGGAAACATAGTGCTTCTGGATACGAGCAGTGGACATCTTAAGCGCATCATAAGCACTGTTCTCGCAAAATACAACGAGTTTGAACTTACTTGCAATATCAAGGAGACTGACTTGTTTAATCACTAGGCATTAACGACTTTTGCATGTGGAAAAATTTCGATGTGTGATATTCATAGTGTACTTTTTCAATTCAATATTAGTCTAGATGTGAGGTTTAATATAAAAAAAAAATCAATCATTGACTCATAGTTACATTTATTCTCAAAGATTCACAAATATTTTTAAATATTGTAGGTATAACAGTGACTATACTGAAGAAAGACATGCAGAGCTTGCATAGAAAAGAAAGCGATGTTGATTCAACACTTTTCGGTGTCCCAGGGCGACCACCACTTTTCTGAGTTAAATCAACACAACAAATGATGCTACAAAATGGATGTGTTGTCATCGCTCATCCAACACAGTGGATGGTGTCATACTAGAACTATCGCAGTGTTAAATCTACGTTTGTAATGTTGATTTAACAAACAATGTGGTGGTCGTCCTGGGACACCGAAAAGTGTTGAATCAACACCGCTATTTTTTTATGTGTGAAGTCTCACTAAATTTTAATTTGACACAAACGAAAGTCCATACGCGATATACCTATTAGGAAAAGTAACAATTCAGTTTGCGTCGTACAAAAATCATTATGCTTGACCCATTTCTACACAGAATACTCGTATCACTTAAGAACTATATTTCTGTTGTTCCATAAGTCTTCAGCGTTGTTTCCGGCAAGAGCCAAATATGCCTAAAAACCCAAAATAAATTCAATTCCATTCAGCGTGGTTTTCAATAACATGTACTATTTCAATTAGCCCAGTGTTAACGTTTTTAGTTCGAATTGAATTTATTTAGACCTGTAGGCATCTATTGCTCACACCGGGATAGGATAGGGGAAAGGGTGTGAGAGGAAGTCGGCCGAAGCCTAAGTTGAAGCTACCATCTCGGTATTTCCCTAACGTGACTGCAGAAAAGCATGGAAAACGTCAGTCAGAAAGGTCGTCCGCTGGTATTGAACCCAGAACATACCGAATACGAAGCCAACGCTGTATCAACTGAGCTACGGCTGGTCGTTTTTAGTTCTACGTGTAAACATTAATATTAACCCAATGAAGAAATTATGATTCAAAACACAGGATTTTCGCTTTTAATTTCGGAACGTACCGTATTTTTATGACAGCCTTTTGTTTAGTTCACAATGGTTCGTAGTGTCCTCAAATCTTGGAACGTTAATTTAACTCATTTCCCCACGTCATAGAATGATGAAATTTTGCATAGCGACGTAAGTCGGGTGGAAATACAATATTCCATTGTTACTTTCATATATTTCTATATTTTAAAAGGATATTTTAATATTTCTTAATATGAACTTCTTTATCCTAAAATAAATACTAGCCTGCAACGATATTAAATTTGACTGGTTGCAATACACTTTAGAATTTGGGTCACAAAATATTAGCTTGAGAAAAAATTTCCGAACGTCGAAATAACTTGAAATTTAAGAAAAAAACTTTTTAGGGACATACTCTTCTTAAACAATTCGTACTAAAAAGTAAAATAAAAACATTGTTTATGCATGACTAAAAAGAAGAAAAGCATGGGGCGCGCTAATTGAAGAATTTACCAAAGTGACTGTATGTGAGAGCGCATCCCATGCGTTTCTTTTTAGTCATGCATTAAAAAAGTTATTTTTTACATTTTAGTACGAATTGTTTAAGAAAAGTATGTCTTTTAAAAAAAAATTCGTCCTAAAATCGTTTGTATCTAGAAATAAGGAAAGCATGTCTTCAATTATTTTGTGCTTCTTTCACTGTTCAAGATTTTCAGCGCTTTCCTAAATAAAGTCAGGAAACTGACTGCATATCTACCAACGAAAATGAGAAACTACGGCATTATATTTCTACATCCATCTCTCGACATTTTTTAAAAAATAATATATTTTCATTTCTACTCGGCCTCTACTGTCTCCAGACGGTATTAGCTAGTAATTCCAACTTCAATCACAATTTATTCACTCCGTTTCTTGTCATGGACCATGATGTCTGGTTCATTTGCCTGTATCTTAACATGCTTTAATTGGTTGTTATCTGGAACCCCACCAAATATCTTTAACTAAATAACACTTATGATGTAGGCTCCACCTCAACAACCATATTTGACCTAGCGTGCCGGAAACGGTCCGCGGGCCGTAGGTTGCACATGGCCGCTCTAGTGCATCTTACCGGGAACGAAAGAAGTTGAAATATAAACATATCGAAAAATTTCTGAGCAATTTTCCTTTCTAAATACTCTTGTAATATGAAAGGTTTATCATTTTCGTAATGCTCTTTAAACTTTTCATCCAGCCTGGTTTCCCGCAAAAAAAATTTTTCGGCTCGAACCGCAGGGCTGGGCGGCCATTTTGGCAACTTCCGGAGGAGCACACTTGGAAACACTTCCGGTACGGCACAGAACTTTTGCCTAAACAGAACTTTTGAGTAAACAGTACTTTTGCGTATGCTCCCTTCGGACGCACCCTTCGCCCTTGCACACCTCGCTTGCCCTGGTGGCTTTATATACATCCTAGATTTTAGTGGCCTCTTTTAAAATTGTAAATCACAACTTTTATTAAATTTCCTTTTGTGTATTTACATAAAAAACTAAAAAACTGTAATTTTCTTTTTAAAAAAGATATGTAAAAAGTCGACACTAGGGTTTGAACTGACCTTCGGATCAATTTTCTGACGTCTTGACCACAAGACCAAACTGCAGCTGCAGGATCGTTCAAGATAAGCGAGAGTGGGCTATTCCCACCGGAAGTGTTTCCAAGTGAGTTGCAATATGGCTGCCCAGCCCTCAAGAAAGAGCTGCTAAAATAATCTTGCTGGTTTCCCAGACCTTTTCCAGAAAAATTTTAGCAACAAAGTAGACAGCGATACCTTACTGTTTTATCTGGTACCCTTCACCTTGTACATATTGTTTATTTTCAGCAAAGGATCGGTGTAGGAAAAATCACGGTAGTGACGTCCGTGAGTTAGCACAGTGAGTGAGTTATATTGCATCGCGAAAAAGGGAAAGAACTTTAACCTGACTACTCACCAGTCTGCGCTCGCCAACGCTTGTTAGGCACTGAATGTCCATGAAGAGTGTGTGAAATGTAAAATTAAAAGTGAAAGGGAGGTGTTATGAGGAGAAAGCCTAAACGACCAATAACCTGCCTGAGCTTCTTTGGCGTTAAAAGTTTTGGAAATGCAAGAACAAGCAAAAGGGAACGAACATTTATTCATAAGTAGTAACCTAAAAATATAATGTTGTGATGATGAAAAAAAAATGATCTGGGCAGGAATCGAACCCTGGCCTCCCGGTCAGTGATCCTACGCTCTACTTACTACTCTAGCCGGGAAACTTTCCAAAGAGTCTTTGTGGTCCCGCCCGATACTTAAAAACATCGCTCATAGATGGTAGTGAGGCAAGGTGACGCAACTTACGTGATTTTTTTTCTTACGCCGAACTTCTCCTTTAATTTCAGATACGGATGTGTTCCTTCCTACACTCTAAAACGTTTTCCGTAGAAGCGAGAAAGACACGAATTCCGTTATTTTATTAGTTCTGCTCTATACCCAAGTTTGGATTTCGCGTGGATTTTAAGCACAGCCTTAATTGTTGCATCTTTGAGTGGGTCTTACCCCGAAATTCTTATTCTCGCAGAAGGAAAAAAAATCGGGTTTCGTTATTTCATATCTAGAGAAATCCACGAAGTTTTCGAAAAAAATCGTCGTTCATTACTTTGCTGATATACTTTGTCAGATAATGTAATATTTTTAACACCGAAATTACAGTTGTTCGTTGAATATTTCAAATTGCTTTCAACAGACATTTGTAATATGACAGGCTTAACCAACTTCTAATAACATTATGAATACTTCGTGAACGGGAAAGAGATGGTATTGGAATATACGTCATAAGCTATCAACAAAATACGGCTCTTTGTAGGAGAAAGCTGAGGTTGGTGAGGATAGCATCTTCCTCAATCTGTAGCGGTGAGCAACTAATAGTTTGGTAATGTTCTCCTCTTACCTTGAGGTAACATTTGCTTATGGATTTAGTTTACGAGAGTCGCATTTTCAGACGGACATGCAACTAATTCTATATTCTTCTCAACCTTATATTTTTAGGCTTTAAAGAATCTATGCTGGTATTTTCGATAGTTTGAATTCGGGTTGATGGGATAAAGGGGGGAAATGTAAGGTTTTGGATAGCGGAAAAGGCGAATGTTACCAATTTCCTCTCCGTCTCTTTCTCTCTCTTCCTTATGTGCATTGGTGAGCGAAACTAGGAGACAACGCGGCAGTAGTAGCGGAGAGGGCAAATTCCTCAAGCCTCCTTCGTTTAGGCCCTACGTGGGCAGTGAGGACAACACTATTTACTGATCCCGCAAGCAAATGACATGTTTTATACGTAGCCAGTTAAAGAAATGAAATTTGGCGCCAGCGTATATGACATAGTATGACTAAAACGTCACTAAGTATCCATAGCAAAAGTTCTTCCTTCCTTGTTGATAGGCGGGTAAACGTGATATGGAGCTCTATGCTTTCTATAGTACAAGTCTGTTCATCTAGTGCCGAGATTGAAGCCAAGAAATCAATTGCAAACGATGAAGCGATCAATACATTTATATGCATAAATTTAGTTTGTTTTCAGTTACATCAGTGGACGGACTCTTGTTTTTTTTTATATTTACAAATCGGCCCGAGTCAAAGTTGCCTAATGGCTTTAAATAAAAATTTTAAAAATTTAAAATTATATTTACAAATATGTCTATGCAACTGACCGCTTGAATATACGCGATTGATTCCTTGGTTTCAGTCGCGGCACTGGCTAAACGACCTTAGGTAACACTCGCCTTTGTCTTTTATATTGTTCTTGCCCGTGCAAGAGGGAAGGAGAGAAATCGCGTCAAGAACCTACCATACCGACATTTCCTTGATGAAACTGGAAAACCTAAGTGAGAATGGCCGGCAGAAGGACTCGAACCTGTACGGTTTCGTAATTCAAAATTCCTTGCGACATTGTGAGGAGTAAATTGTACAGCACATATAGAGTAAGTCCATTCTTTTTTCCTCGTCTGTACAAATGTCAT
>JAGDQP010029333.1:4738-18738 GCA_022664845.1 Lepisma saccharinum | reverse complement strand
TTGTTTTAGTCCCAAATGGGTGGTATCGGGGGGTTTTGGGAGTCAATTGTGGGTTCCAACAAGTTGGTAAATCGAAGCTTATTTTTTTTTTTTTTATAGGAGTTACCGTTTTCGAGATACGGAGCCTACCATGGTCCAAAAATCGATCTTTTGTATGAAGACTATGCACTTTTTTTTAATAGGCAGCCTTGCAAAATAAGTTATATCAGTTCAGAAACCCCCTTTACCCCGAAAGGGTTTTTATATTGATAATCCATGACATAGATTTATACCGCCTAGAATTCTTGCAAGTATCAATGAAAGCTCTGTGTAACGGAGGAGCATCTTTTACAATCCATAATAACATATAGTCGTGTATTGTAACAAGAGCTAACGAGTAGTATTTTTGGCATTATTAGTACCAAACTTCTCAAATCAAAGAAACTTGAAGATAGTATTTCATTTACTAATTATGAACTCCAGGTGGTACTGTCTGGCCTTCTCTTGTGGTAGGAATAATAAATACCATACCAAAACCACATCTATATAGCACCTAAATAAGCCTCGAACAATATCCTAATACGAGAACTGGATCATTTGCATACTGATTTTACAACAATGTTCCCTTGATAATTTTTAAAATCATGTAAACGAACCATATTTCAGAACAAATGTCGATTTATAAATAAGTCGCAGTACTTAATGTTACATTAAGAGAACACTTTCACAGTAATCCCTTTACAGTAATATGATGCTAGTGGAAATACATTGAAGAACATCCAGTATACCTTGATCGATTCCAATGATTTCCCAAACACGAAATGTGTGTAGCGGATACGCTGATTTGTGTCTGAAGGTCAGCACATTCTGTGCCTGCAGTAGCCACGTGACCCGAGTCCCTTACCGCACCACATTAAACGCCATCTCATCTGCCAGCATGAGGAATGTAATTGAATGTGAGGTTCTGTTGAGCTACCAATTATGAAGAAGTGAAGTGAGGTTCCGTTGTACGTTGATCACAGCATGTGTCGGCATTACCAGGAAGACGACAGCGATCACGTACATGCTAAGTGCAATTAAAATGACGTTAAACGGGGTCGTGTAGTGGAACCGAGAGCTAGACTGGACGTTCCACAGAATTGCAATGCACGTGGAAAGTGATCTGTTGGTGGTGAAGAAGATGGGAGAAAGAGAGGGGTCCCACAGTAGACGCCCCGCCCTGCCCTCTCCAATATCGCCGCGATGCACGGATGCTCGCCCGGCGACTCTGACTGACTGGACGGTGACCGCCAGTACAATCAGGGCCACTGCTGCCCTCCATTTGTCCACACGAACAATAAACAATCAGTACATTTCCGCGTTTTTCTGGCACGTTTGCCCGTGACACCGCCTCATCGCCGAGAACGTCTCCGGCGGTGACCTGGAAGACTGCATTGAAGAGGCGAATAGAAAGCGGTGATATTCAGCGGTGAGAAACGTGTCTGTCTTGGGCAAAGTGACGGGCGTATACGTGTCCGTAGACGAGCAGGTGAATCTATCATCTGTTCGCTCGGCATTCAGGACGTAGACCTGAACTACTGATGTGGGGAGCAATAGGCTTTACATCCCGATCACAGCTGGTATTCATTGAGGAGTGCGTCGTACATCCGTGACGACGTCAATCCTGACCTCCGACCATAGGTGGATATACTGTGTGATACTCTCCCAGCAGGAAAATGCGCGTCCCTATACTGCTAGGGAAACTCAGCTTGCTAATCACGGCGTACACCTTCTATCCTGGTCTGTTAGGTCGCCGGGCCTCAGCCCCATCGAATATGTGTCGAACATGCTGAGCAGGTGCTTGACTTCCATCCCAGTCCTGGCAACGACCATCGTCCAGTTACGCCAAGGTGTACAGCATGCGTGGGATGCTATAACCCAGAGAGAGATTCAGCATTCGTACGACAGGGTACATGTCAGAGCAGCTGCTTGTGTGTCCACGCAGGGTGGTTACATTCATTATTAGGGTATGTTACTTCAGTTTTGTATCCCCCAGTGCATACTGTTGTAGATGTCCCTCCGGCTCTATGAAATGGTTAATCCTAGCTATATTTCCTTGTTGTGTACTAACTTTGAGACAGCTACGTGAATTCCTTCCGAGTGTCCTTCAGCACATTTCCAACACCGCTCAATCGAGAGAATATTAAACTTCATTATATGGAACGTTGTACATGTACGTATAACCGTAGAATAATGGAAATATTTTTTCAAGTTCATCATAGCAGATGGAATCTCACATGCAAAATTCATATACGAGTATGTTGTAGGGGTGGTACCAATTGACATTACTGACGGAGTAAATATGTATGACTTGACGTACTGTAGTATTAACTCACTTTCAAACACACATTCGTGAAATTGTCGTTTATTCATTTTCAGAAACGCAAAGTTAACGCAGGATACTTACAAGAACGAAAGCAATAACTATAAGCGAGTTAATGTCAATTGGTAAATAATAATTTTAAGTACGAAATGTAGAATTAAAAGCAGCAAATTACAAGATGACTCCTTTAGATTGAGCATCATAGTATAATTTGTTGTTAATGTGCGATTCTTTGCCCTTCACAAATTCTTGTAGGTGATCATTTTTATCTCGAAAGTGATCTTCAAGGTACAGGAAAGAAGGGATGCCTGAGATACAGGAGTTAGGTACACAGAAATAAATTGAATTTTGTTTGATTTCGAGAGAAATGTGTACTCAGATTCATAAAAACACGGCCGAAGGAAACATTTCGGAGTCTGAAACTTGCATTGTATGGCAACGCTGTACAATACACGGGTAAGCGGAACATACGAGTCGTTCATTTCAAAGGTTTATACAGTTCTTTTTTGGCATAGCCATACTGTACGATTTTTGTAGCTTACAGGGTTTCCCATCGTCTATTTCCTTAGTGTACTCCGCAGGGGTTTTCAAACTGTGCAGCGTGCTTCCGTGGGGAGGCGCGAGGACTTTTAAAAAAAGATCCTACAAAGGAACATATTTATAATGTTTAGGTCTGCACCATTCTTCTTTAGTAATACATAGTGAACTAAGTCTTTTTATCACCTCTGTTCCTCTTACGATCACCCGTGACCCTTTCACCTTTGGCTTAAACGTGTATAATGCTTGTTCTACTAGCGATCTTCTACTTTATCTCTGTAGAATAGTGTCTTCTTAAATGTCTTCGGAATTTCACGCGACGTCATGTTGGCTGAATTTTTCTTTCTCTTAATTTTCTGTTATTATTTTTGGGACGATTCTTGAGTTTTAATCTTTTCTAAAGTACTACCGCCATTCACGAATAGTCTTATTTGTTTTATTTTCATTGGTCGAAGCCATTTTCAGATGTTTCAGTTCGACTTGGTTCTTTCGTTGCCGTGGCTTGTCTTTGCTTTTTGTATTTTGCTACTTTGAGAAGAAAGACAGACATCTAGATTTAGGTTGTTTTGACAGTGAACAGTAAGAAAGTAGCTGCAAGTGTTTATGTGCAGGTGTTTTGTGTTCATTACATTACGTGTAATAGGACGTTTTCTGTGGGTTGATTCGTAATGGATAAGTTTATAATGAAGACGGGTAAGGAACATGAATTTGATAATGCAGAATCTAGTGGCTCAGAGAAACCAAAACAGAAGTATAGGAAATATGATGAACGTTATGTGAACTTCGGTTTTATCAGTACTACTGTTAGTAATGAAGAAAGGCCTCAGGGCGTAATTTGTTTGAAAGTGTTGGCTGCAGATAGCATGTTACCCAATAAGTTGAAGCGACATTTAGAAACTGTGCACATCAAGTTACAAGGTAAGGACCGGGAATATTTTTCCCGTAAAGCAACTGAAGTGAAACGAAATAAAAGTGCATTTTCTCAGCAAATGTCTGTGCCCGGGAAAGCCCTTCTAGCATCGTACAAAGTAGCATATCATGTGGCACAATGCAAGAAATCCCACACTTTAACTGAGGAATTGATTTTGCCGGCAGCAATTGATATGGTCTCGATTATGGTTGGTGAATCTGCTGCTAAGCAACTGAAAAGTGTACCTTTGTCTGACAGCACAATTAGTCGTCGAATCAGTGACCTTGCCGATGATGTAAATGAACAATTAATCCAGCAGCTTAGGGGGCAGGAATTCGCGATTCAAATCGATGAGGCAACTGATAGTAACAGCGATGTGAACTTGATCTGCTACGTGAAATTCATAGCCGAAAATCTTAAATTCTTGGAAGATCTTTTGTTTTGTGAGAATATCGTATTTGGAACAACAGCAAACGAGTTGTTCGAAATTGTGGACAAGTTCCTGGAGAAAATGTATGGGGATATGCACAGATGGTGCTCGCCCCATGTCAGGACGTTATCAAGGATTACAAGCTCTCATATGTAAGAAAGCCCCTGATGCACTCTGCATTATACACAGGGAATCTCTTGCTTCCCAGAATCTCAGTAGTGACTTAAACGACATACTGTCATTAGTAATAGAAGTTGTGAACTACGTCAAAAGTCGCCCCAAAAAAGCCAGATTTCTTTTTAAAAGATGTGTGCTGATATGGGAGCTGAGCATACTTCTCTCCTGTATTATTGCAACTCACGTTGTTTGCCCCGCTGCAATGTAATTTTCCGTGTTTTTGAACTGAAACAGGAACTGTACTCGTATCTTGTGGATGAATCATCCCAGTGCTGAAAATTTCATCGATTGTGCCTTTCTTCAGAAGTTTGCATACCTTTGTGATATTTTTGATGTTTTGAATGTTGACAAGGGAATGATACACACATTCTGCAGTTGTCAGACAATGTGTCAGGCTTCAAAAGGAAGTTGCTGCTTTGGAAGAGGAGCATTGAAGACAGAACATTAGTCACTGCTTTCCTACATTAAACAAATTGTTAGAAGAAACCGGGGTCCAGCTAAATGAAGAAATCAAATCTGTGTTTGAGGAACACTTAACACCACTTTATGTCCAATTCGAGAAGTACTTTCCAGAAGACACACAGCACAACTGGATCATGAATCCATTCAACGCAGAGAATCCACCAAATTTCAGCACCCCAGAAGAGGAACAGCTTATTGATCTTTCTTCAGACAGCACAGTGAAGACCAAGTTTCTCTCTGCATGGTTGCCTGAATTTTAGAGCTCAGTGAAGAATGAGTATCCGGAATTAATTAAGAAGGCCTTGCGAGTCTTCCTTCCTTTTGCAACTTTCTATGTCTGTGAAACCGGATTTTCAGCCATGGCAGTGATCAGATCCAAATATAGATCAAAAATAAATCTCCAGAAAGAGATGCGTGTTGCCATTTCAAAATATATGCCGAGATTTAATAAATTGAGTGACTCAAAACAAGCTCATTCATCCCATTGACTTCGGTCAACATTGAAATGTGCCGGTTTTTAGTATTAAATACCCTCTCTGCTCGTATTTTTCAATTTTAACATAAATATCTGACTTACCACAATTTATAATTATTAACACCGGCTAATAACATTAAAAGGTGTAGTTAGCGTGTACTCCTGTGTCAATGAGATATTTCCATTAGTGATTAATAAATGAAACATAGTTTTTCATGGTGATAGTCTTTCTTTTAGGGACACGTATTTTTGTTGTTGACACATTTCATTTTTGACAGGGGAGGCGCGTTCAGATTTTGGTGGTTGAGGGGAGCCTCAATTGCAGAAAGTTTGAAAACCTCTGGTGTACGGTATGGAGTTATGTCCAACTTCATTGTTCCATACTTAACTTTTGTATTACTAACGTAAAAATCCTTTTGTCTAGTATACATGCTTCACTGTAAATTTACTATTTTGGTGTAAATTAAACTCATTATTCGTAAGTGATATGTGATTAATCTTTCAGGCAAATGGATAAACAAAAATGGGCATTAGTGGAAGCGTTGGTGAGAAAAGGAAGCGCTTTATGTGACATGTATGCTTCAAATGATGAAGGAAGTGGCGATAGCAAAAAACCGGATACTTCTCCATCTGTGGACACGATTGATAACATAATGAAAGATGTTCTTAAATTCAGCGAGCTCACTGACCTGAAGGTAAAGTTTTAAGTATTGATATGTATACAGTAAAACCTCGTTTATCCGGACTTGATAAGACCAGATTCGTTCCTGATAAACCAGATTCACGATATATATATATATATATATATATATATATACATTACAAGCGCCTGCAAACACAGTATCAAAATGGTTTACTTCGCCATTATTTCTGAGGTAGAGGGTACAGGTAGGGGTAGAAGGCAAATACAGTACAACACTGCACATTTACACGGCGGAGAGTTAATTAGACGCGCTCTATTGTATACGATGTATTTTGAAACCGACGAAAAATTACTTTGTTTTTTGAAAATAGTTCCGGATAAACGAGGTTTTAGTATATAAATTACTAAGACAAAGAAAACCCCTAAGAGAAGGTAAAATTAAAGGTAGATACTTATGTAGATGAAACTAAAAGATACGTACATCATATTTTTCCAGTTGTAAAATCCAGTAATTTGTCTTCGTATACGTATTCGCCATATCTCTATCCTCCTGCTTGAAAAAGACTCCATAGAGATCGGAATATAGTTAAAACTAAACAACGTAAGTATGAAAGAAGGTACTTGCATATCAGAATTCAAAGAACAGGAACTTGAAAACAATAAAAAGACGACAACGTTTGCACATAATAGGAGACGAGATGGACAGAGGATTGATGATAAGGAATGGTCATTAGGGTGGATGGAAAAAAGCTTTTTTTTAATTTTTTTTTATTTATTTTTTCGAAAATGGATATCCCTATGCGGAAAATGTTTTGGTTCGGTATTGTAATGACGAGGTTAAAATATGGAAGATCTGCGTCAACGGCATCAGGTTGCGCATTTGGTACAAATCTTAACTTTTTTTTTTCACTTACAAAACAAGACAACTATTTTTCTGTGTGTATTAATAGGACGCACTGAATGCATGTTGAGATACAAATTAACATACATTTGACCTGTCCGACCATCTTAGATACTCAGTTCTTTCATGGTTCAAGGATTAAAATTGGCCTATTTTGCTTTTACAACGATGGACGAGGCAGTTTGCCCAGACGCTTAGCACTTTTTTTTTTCTATTGAGTTTCCTTTATATTTTATTATTTTGCATTCTGTAGACTTTGATTTGAAACTACGAAGCACTCACCACATGGGCTATTCGTATCCTATTAGTGCATAGCTCATGGTAAAAATTACCTGATTTGCCTAAAAAAGATCCATTGGTAGCAATTTTTTGATCCCATCTTTAGTATGCAAGCCTTATTGACACTTCTTGTGTATGTTCATTAATAGTTCATTGTTTAAATTTTCTTCCTTCAGGCTACTCCAGTTACCATCTCGCGAACAAAAAAGTATTCAATTCCTTTACTTCTAAGAGAATATTCTTTACTGTAATCTCATAAAATAGGGCGGAATGAAAAGGTTTGGAATTTCCTTTTTCCTTTCATTATTCTTTCCAGACTCGGAATACGTACGGATGTATGTATGTTTAGAAATATACGTTCACCCGCTTCTCTTCTACTGCCAGACGAGTGTAGCTAAGTTATTTAATCACTTAAGCACTAGTTTAAGTATTTTGCAACTTGGATTACAGCTCACACTAGTGATTCGAATTGTTCTCAAATCTCAAATTGTTCAATTTCACATCGGTTTGGTGGGTGTGTTTTTTATTGTGTACTGTACATGTGCAATTCGAAGGAAGTTTCACCCATGGGCGCAAGTTTGTGGAGACCAAAGAGCTTGTAGGAAAAATTACATGCATGAAGTTGATGTTTGCACCCTGCGTCAAATTAAAAAGAAAGTAAATCGTCAGTTGGAAGAAGCGGATACTCTACAAAAATGTTTTCAAGCCGATGGAGAGTTTGCAATCAAAGTCTGTATCGTTAACTGAAGAAGAGGATCGCCAAGAAGGCGATCTGACATTTAATCCAAAATTAAAGGAAAAGCAATGTGAAACAGAGCAAACGAAAATCATTCTATCACAATTTGCGATAAGACAGACGCAGATGGAAAACTTTACCAGATGATGTGCCCTGAACATTATATATCTCGTTCATATTCAAATTAGAAGGATTTAGGTCGTGCAACATCAAAATCTGGAGGAGCGGAGGGTGTTGCTGCATTCCTTTGCAACTTGTTGTGTCTAAATGAGTTAGACGTGGCTTCTTTGACGTGCACTGGATCAGATGGAAAGGCTACTTACTAACACGGAAAATAAAAGTGGAATTGATTGGAAAAAATTATGCAACGCCCAGTTCGGTAATTCATCTGCAAACTGCACACAAATGAGCTCTCGTTGGGTCACCTGATTGAAGAAATAGACTCAAAAACACCCGACCTAGCGGCTCCCAAGAATTTGTGACTAGAACGAATGAGGTACCTAGACAAAATGTAAATGATTATCGTCGTTCCTGTAACTAACGCATACAGTGTGTTTTTAAAAGAAAGTCTAGTGTATAAGCCTTGTCAGCCTGTTTTAACTAAATTAAGTATACACGGCCTCCATATAGTTATATCCACATTGATTTGTTTTAATTAATTATTTTTAAACTGTAATAACTCTCCCTTCAGTAAAGGCACGTGCGATTTTGCACGGAAACATAGCTGTGTTGTAACGGTTGGTGCTGTGCTGTTAAGTAATTGAATCAAACATATGCCTCTTTACTTACAAATACCTTGTAGAAATGGAAGCTGCTATTTTCCATGAAGATGTCTCATGGGAAATTGCTTGGCCAATATCTAAGATTTAATGTTGCTTGGTTAGATTTGAACCAAAGCCTTATGCTTGGTTCATGTATTTTTAACTTGAATAGCCAAGCTTAATAGTTCTTTCTTTTGAACGAAAGGCAAGCTTAAGTAGGTAAAATTCTTTTTATTATAGGAAAGACCCCGATCAACAAGGGTACTAACCTATCTCTTAAGATCTGTAGCTCAACTGAAGCTTTACATGTCATACACGTACTTAAATAGATTCGTGCAATAACTTTTTTAACACACAAAATTACACTTTCGGTCATAGTTCGGTTCATAATACACCATTCAGCACGCAAATACATTCATTACCAAGGAAACACAATAGACTAATTATTTACATAGAAATTTCGTATCCATCCACGGACATACTGACTCATAAAGCGTCTCGTCCGAGACTAAGTTGTAATGAAGTGTGCATATAATACATGGGTTTTGTGGGCAAATTACGTATTGTTGCACATGATGTTATTAACTCAAGAACTATTAAAGATATCAACTTCAGAATTGCAGAGTATATAAAACAAACAAGTAGGTATCTTTACTCATAATTATAGGTATGTATAATATGTACAACACATATACGAGGGTATATCATTAATTAATATGATCATGTTCTTGGCCATTGAACATGAACATAAGCCGTTACAATATTCTTTTGGATGTACTGAGTTTTGATCCTGCCGCCTTTGTTCCTCAGGAGTGTCCTGTTCTTGTAAGGTAAGCGGGGGAGATCAAGCCTAAGATACAATCAAGTGGCAGTTACTCTTTCTGTGATAGACTAGTAATCATTTTGTTATAACTGTTCATTTTATTTATTTACTTTTAATATTTCAGGTAGTGAATTTCGCCGTAAAACATGCTATTGTCCTGAAACACTACGCTCGAGCAGTGAAATTGATTCAGAAACAACAAGAAGAAAGACCGAGTCGAGATTTAGAAGAGAAGTGTATCAAGATGTTCCGTATGTTAGGCTGGATCCACTGTGCACGTCAGTTTGAAAGCATACTGCCTGTTCGATATCCACCTGCATACCACCCATTTTGAAAATGTGTTACCTTTTAGGAAATAAACGACTGATATTAACATCATTTATAAGGATTATATATAAATATATGCTCTGTATGCGTGTGTATATCTATACATGTATGTACATACATACGTATGTATATCTATATATACTTAATAATGAGTAGTCACATACATGTCAGGTTTAAAGGAATACTTGTGCACCTGTTAGTGTGTGAATGTGCGTACGCAAGCATCAATGGAAGAAGAATGTTCCGTGTTCTTTTGTTTCGTCACGTGGATACAGATCGATGCACAAAATGTATGCTTTTGTGAAGCTTAGTTAACTGATTATACATTGGGCAATTCAAATTCAATGTGAAGGATGAGAATCAAAAATAAAAGTGAAGAAATTCTGGGTTCTTTTTGTTCAATCATTGTCATTGAAAATATTTAGATGAGGAAATTATATAAAGTGTGTGTATATATATATATATACCGGCATATTGAAATTCTATTGTAATCGGCAAAGTTACATAGTCACCCATTCTGTGTGAGAGGCTTATTTGTGATGGGGAGTATATAGTATTATAGTAAGGGAATGTAGCAAAGAAGATTATAACTTAATGTAGTAAATGAAAAAGGAAAGGTCTTCGGTGAGTAAATTAATATATTGGTATTTATTAAAGAAGGAAAATTACCACTTATAGATATATATATATTAAATTGTAATTGAGAGTATATGTGCTTGATTGAAATAATTGAATAATCTGTATGCATGTGAAGTGCAACTGTTATTTAAGCTTAAGTCTATGCAAATGCATTGCTTGTCTCTTTGCATTCGAAGACTAAATGCAATGCAGATCACCAAATGCAGCATATAGGTCACAGAACTAAATGTATGAGAAGAATTATTACAAATCGTTACCTTAGCCAATGCAGCTTCCTGGCTGCAAACTAGAGTCACAGCTATAGAATCTATGAATATGGTTATGAAGAAGTTAAAAAAGCAAAATCTACGTCATAATGATTTTATATTATATATATATATACAGATATATAAATATAAATATTATACACAGAGAAAAACAATAATCTAGGTTCGTACTGTGATAACATACACATGAATTTTTATTATTATTTTTATGTTTTTACGACTGTATTTTAAAGATGTTTTAAAATGTTGATTAGTGATATTATTATGATTTTTTGACATCACTTTGAAGTAGAAAAATTGTATGCTAAAAGAAATATTTCCAGTAATATACTCCAGTGGAGTTAACTTGGAAGAGTTGTTTTTCTTTTGAGATTGGTATATTGGATGCTTCTTTTACTTTTAAAATTATCTGAAGAAAGTATTTATCTCAGCTAAGAGTGGCGTATATTGTTCCCAGAAAAGATAATCTAGAAAGCACAGCTTACGCACAAGTAATGCTGTCATGTACCTTTAAGGTTATCAAGTTCCAATTACCGTATGGGTGAGAGGTGTTTGCCTCCCTTGTCTTACAGCAAGTTGGTAGGCTGTAGGAACGTTTATGTATGAGAGTACCTATATTGTCATTAATCTAATGAACGAACTAAAACGCTGTTCGTTGTCTTTATCGTGTACACATCCTTGTTAGGGAGTTCAAGACCTTCATCTTTTATTTAAGAAATAAACCAAAATGATAATAAATAACAATAACAGAATTTTGGGAACATGGTTGCTGCAAAGCTTACACAACTGTTTCGATAGACAGATAGTTAAAAAAAATGGTGTTATAGATTCTCATATAAGAACAAACTACGATGTCGTAGAAAAGTGCACACATATTTCGAAGTGTACTTTTCAGGAATAATCTAGCCATTCAAACAAGAATCAGGCAGGTCACCTCATTGCTCATACTTTGCGGTTTCATCATTGAATTAAACTCAACCAATAAATATTTCGTATCAGTTTAAAGTTCCTTATGACTTACACTGTATTTGGGAATAAGGAATAAAATGTTGAAAATAATAATATATAGATTCGTCTTGTTCGATGTTACGCTGAATGTATAAACATGCTTAATTTAATTTTGACTAGAATTTCCTATTAATCGAAAGGTAAGTCAAATGTGTTATCATCGTTACGTACTCGGCAATTAATTGTAAAAAAATGGAATGGTGTAGCTGGTTACGTTGTAAAAGCAAAGTACACTATGTTTCATTGGATCCATTCGCGCTTTCTCAGGTGATAAGGCCTAAAGGGTTATACTACATTAAAACTATTTTAGGTAGGATTCAATTTTCCATTGGTCGTGATAAACTTTAAATTTGCATTTTTTCCTTTTCTAGTTTTTATTTATTGTACGTGATCAGGACCAATAGAAAATTTGAATGTGCAGTTCACCTAGCATGTTTAAGTGCAAAATCCATCACCCAGTGACGTCACAGCGTCATGCACAACTCATTACCAAAACTCCCGCTACAGCCTCAGTTCCAGTGTAACGTCCTAAACGAGCTTGTGAGCTAAGAACGAGACCTACAGTTTATGTAAAGTGAATTCCGAACCACCCCGTTTAATGGGTTCCCCATCAGATCCTTGCACACAGAAAGCTTTGTTACCGCGTTGAAAACCGAATTTTTCGACATGTTGTTTATAGTGCTGTAATAAACACTGCAACAAATTTATGTATTTAACACTTATTTTGTTTCTGTCTTTTATATGTCCATATACACACACGTTTTAAACAAAAGTTGTTAACACCTGAAAATAGTTACTGACGTGAGGCCGAAAAGTAGTGCGTGAAATTAGTGAATAGAGCTTCATCGCAACTGAGGGCTGCTATACGTAATGAAAGTAGCAGAGTATTACAGTTTTAGTCCTTCGAGCGTGTTATTTAAACATATTTGGAAAGTTTCCTAGACGAGTTCCCACTGAGTTGGAAAGCTAAAGAAATCAAGGAAATCGTTTGCAGGTAAGAAATCCTGAATAGTTAGGGAGTGGAGTAAGTAATAGGCAAAATTTATAAACGTTAGGCAATACTAAATTTGGCTTTTGTGCAACTTTAAACATTTTTTAATCCTTTATTTCTCTAGAGCATAGGTTTCCAACCATTTTGCCATGGTGCCCCCCTTCGTAAATCCAGAAAAATCCGTAAACCCCACAATAATGTTTGGTAATTTGGAATAACGTAATGGGTTTCCCACACTATTTTAGTGCAACAGCATTATTATCTATCGAAATAAAATACACCACTGGAAAAACGGCAAATTTGAAAGAAACCACCTGTAAATAAATTTCAAACGTACGTATTTATCTTACAAACAAAAAAAAAAAAAAAAAAAAAAAAAACTTCTGGAATCTTAGTTCTGTTTTGATATCACAACACACGACGTTCGTTTTGTGATCAGTGGCTTTTTTCGAAACAAAATGAGAGCGTAACGAATAACCCGAAAGAAAATTTGTGAAACTATCAGCTATATTCGTTGTGGGAGTCTTAAAACACGTATTTACGAATGTAGTTTACACAGATATATTATTTGTATCGAAAAGCTGTTTTTTTTTTTTTGTTATTTTTTTTAATACTTATTAAATTCCTTTCGGAGAACACAATAATAGCAATAAAATAAATAAGTGCCACAATGGACATTGTTAATAGGGAAAACAAAAGAGGCGGCGAGATGAAATAACATTTTCAGCGTAATTAAAACAATTTCCACGATTGGCAACAGCACACTATATTTCTTTGAATCCGATAATCAACGACCGGCAATTTCTTCGATATCCTTTTTCTTTTTAAGCTATTATTATTTAATTTGTTCCCTGTTGTAATTGCAATTCTGAGGAGTTTAGATTCACGTCCTGTGCTTTTGACAACAGCTTCTTCTATTTTTTTTTTAACTGCTACTGCATTTCAAGCGATATGTCGACTTCTAGTTCTAAAAAGATTGTACAATGAAGACTACATCAAGCATGGATTTACATATAACGAGAGGGATGATGTCCAATTACTACAGTGTGTTGTGTGCCATAATATTCTGAGTAACGACGCTCTACACCCGGGTCGATTGCAACGACATTTAAATACAACGCATTCCACTCTTAAAGACAGGCCTAAAGATTTTTTTATTGGGAAAAGAAACACTGAAACATATGAAGTTGGACTGCACTGGAACATTTCAACAACGGAATGAAAAAGTGGTGGAAGCATCATACGGGCTTTCCTACTTAATAGCAAACGACAAAAAGCCCCATAGTATTGGAGA
>JAGDQP010029332.1:0-23450 GCA_022664845.1 Lepisma saccharinum | reverse complement strand
GTTATTTCTTGTACTATAAAACTAGCTGGTAGTCATTCAGAGATACAAAATACTTTAAAAGTAGGTTAAATCTCAGATGCCAACACCAGAGACCGTTACTAATTGCTTTTGCTGGTTATAGTCATGAAACATTATATAATATCTAAGTAGTACATTAATTAATTGAATTAATCTTGGCTGGGTACATTGCTGATTGATATTGGTCAACACTTGATCTTAGCATATATGAGAAGCTGTTTTGTTCGAAATCCTCCCTACCTTCAAATAAAGACAGTGTTAAAGGTAAGAAATGACACCAGATCCTAACAATAAAGAAAGCAAGTCAATAAAAAAGCAGTAAAAATAACCTGTTAATGACTCTATCTCTACATGTCTTCTTTCTGTTGAGTATATATAGTGGAAAAATACCACAAGACTGGGTTGTAGTTAAATTATTCAGTTTCAAGGTTTCTTTAATAATTCATAGAAGGAACAAAACATTTTTACTAGTACAAGGTCAATCGACAAGCCAAAGCAATACTGATTTGTCCTTGAATGTCCTATAAACAGTTCAATAACCAGAACAATCGATTGTATAGACTAGAATTTGACAGTTTTTTCTCCTTATTACAAATACAAATAGTCTTTGTGTAAAATCCAGCAAATGATTCCTTTTCCAGCACAGACAGAATCGACTGTATTTCGTGTTAACTATTTAGAAAAATCCTATTTTGTACTTCAACTATGTACTTTAAATATCACTTTTCTCACTTTATAATGAGTACATATGCTTTCCTGATATCCTCTTTTCTGTTAAATATAACAAATACATGCTTGGTAGAAAGAGTTTTATGTCAAATCAGTCCTGGTCACGATTCAAATTCAAAAAATTAGCAATATTACACAACTTTCTGGTTACATTCTAAATTTCAAGCAATATTTCTCACTTTTCATTGTATATAGTGTCTCTTTGGGGCTCCATAGTCTAGTGGTTAAAGCGTTGGACTCATGTTAGCGTGGTCCCGGGTTCAATTCCCAGCTAAAGTCCCACTTTTCGCCGTCCACTCCACGTCGTGGAGAAAACTGGAAGTCACGTAAATAACAACATAATGGCCACTCAGTCTAGAAAGCCCCTAATACGCCTGTTCCTGGCTAGATGGCGCGCAGCGCTGACCACACTGCCATCACTCGGAAAAAAGCAGTTTCACTAAGCGCAAACAAATGGCGTTAGGGCAGGGTCAGGACGTATCAGGTTGGTGGTTATTATTTTATTTTTATATTGTCTCTTCATGGAATAAAGTCACTAACCTCATCCTAACAGTGTTTTCCTCAATTTCATTATATGATTCATAAAACCTAAACTGACAACTTCAAGAAAATTTCAGCAACTACACTTGTGGTGGAGTTAGAGATTCTCCGGCAACAAAATAATATGTTTTTATTCCGTTTATACCTCCTTCAATACAACAGAATTTAGGTTCCCTTCCAAGTATTGGATTTTAATTTGCCTTTTATTACCACCAAATAAAAAGGTCCGCAAAGCTGCCCTTTATTTTCTTGTTTGGAACTGTTACAAAATTTGATGGAGTATTTTAAATTACAAGAAAAAAATATCATAGCAAGTTGCAAAACAATTTACGGCTACACATTCGATGGATTCCTCATTTTTAAATTTCGTGGGTCACCGTCCGGTTTAATTTCTGTTCAATTACCAATATGTGTCCTTGAAAGCAATTAACAGTAGTCAGCGAAAACAGTGCTTTTTCAGATATTTGTTTCCTCTTGTGCTTCTCTTTCTGCAAACGTTTCATCAAACATATACTTGGCCTAACCTCACTAAATCAACGATTATATCCCATCAAAGGTCAATGTTACATCCTAAGCCTCTCTGTATTTATGTGGACATTACAGTTAATTCATTTCCAGAAGTGACTTAATACTTTCCGTGCATTTTATATGTAATCTTCCTTAAATAATCACTTTTTGCGTACTTCAGTTTTCTTTTTGGAATTCTCAATTTTAAAAATGAAACTCAATTTATGTTTTTGTACCATGAAAGAAACAAAATAATATCAATTATCTAAGTGTACTTACCAATTATCTCAGTTATTTATAACAAAGACACAGTTATCACAAAACAGTTCTATCACCAACAAACACTTCATCAAGTAATAACGCTCAAACACTCAAACATGCATCATAAATTTCATTCCGACATTTGTTTTCACCAAAATTACGTAGTATCGTTACTTGCAACCATTTCTTCAACTTAAATCATCCAACCGTTTCTGCCTCTCGGATGTTCAATAGACACGAATCTGGTATAGTCTAATAAAATCGATAAAATGATCAAAAGTTTATCGACGCAACAGACTTCCATAACATTACCAATCTAATTCATATCTGTTGGATTCCATTCGGCACACCAAGTACTCTTTTTCTCCGTGGTCTAAAGGAAAACGTTGCTACACTCGTGCAAAATAATGTACTTTTCGCATTGCGAAAAATTCTTCAAGTTCATCGTAGCAGTAACAATATGGATCGTCACAATATAGCATGGGCATTGGCAGTACTTTAGTTTAGTTCATCGTCACCATAACATTAGTTCCCCCTACAGGCGAAGGGATTAGGCATTTTTTCAAAAGATTCATTGCCACAGTAACACCAACTTTCCCATAACATGAAACGAACTTAGCTACTTTTTAACAATGATTTGGTTCATCGCCATCGTAACATTAGTTCCCCACAACAGGCAAAGGGATTAGGCATTTTTTCAAAAGATTCATCGCCACAGTAACACCAACTTTCCCATGACATGAAACGAACTTAGCTACTGCTTTAACGAGGGTCCAGTAGTAAGTCTCTCACTACAAAGGAAGAGCATATGCAGTACTTTGGTTTAGTTCATAGCCGTCAGGATACGAAACAGGGTTTGGCCATTAATTTTCATTTGCAAGCATAGAGTCCAAAACATATAAGGATAATTAAACATTTTATGTACTCTCATAGTATGATTGGAAACCTTTATTTTCTCTGTGGCAACACACCTAACACAAAAATACTTCCAAAGGGCACGCAGGTTCGAGTCTTCACCCCAACTCCAATTCAGTCCAAGACAGTTCCGATATCCGAATCTTTACAACATTACGGTAAACCAGACTTATATTCTGGAAGTTAAATTTCAAGAATTCCTCGTCTGCATTAAGATCTTACGTTATATTACCTTGTCTGTCTCTACCGGGGACAGGGTTTGGCCAACGACAATAAATTTTCCTTTTTAGACATTATTATTGCAACTTGTAGACCTATCTCAGGGATTCCTATGCAAATTCATCTGAGTTCGTTTCTTTAATCTAGCATACAGGAAGGCTAACAAAATGGGTGTCAGTTCGATTCCAGGCTAAAGTCCAGAACTCTAGGTCAATATACAAATCTGTCTTGGCGATTTCATTAAAAGTACACTTCGAAGACATACGTAGGTTCGACTCCAGTCAAAATTCTTAAATGTGTGTTAGTTCAATATATAATTATGTCATAAGGCGACATTCTGCCATCAGCAAAATTCCTAAAACAAACAACTAAGTCTTCACATATGTATTTATCAGTCAGCATTAGTCAAATGTTTCAATACCCGTCCAAGTATTATCTTCAGTAACCATCACCACTAAACCACAACAACCTTAATGTTAAACTTTAACCATTGGATCTGTCGCAGGGTAACAAAATCTGACACTTGGAGCAAGTTAAACTTTAACCATTGGATCTGCCGCAACGACATTCTTTTCTTTCAACACAAGTCAGCAAAACAGTTAAATTACATTTTATTATGCAAAATCAGTGTTTATATTTCTGCATATCTCAATTCCAACTTATATTCAATCATTCTTTTCGTGTTCGTTTTCTTTCTATAATTTACTAAGGCCTTTGCAAGCTTTTCAGCACAAGTTTAGTCAAATTACATTTTAATACGCAAAATCAGTGTTTATAATTCTCTCAATCAAACATCAGCCCTAACTAAAATTATATCAAACAATGTTACTGCCAATACAATGTTCCTAGATCTTCTTAATATTCACAAGTACTTGAAATATCTTACATTCATGTCTCATTGTCATCCTTACCAATAAGCATTTCATGTTTTCTTTTTACCCTCTCAATCTTCTTTCTCATTTCTTGTATTGTCTGATAAAAAAAAGGATCATGAAAAAAAAACTCTTTCCTTTCCTTCTTCTTCTTCTTAAACTAAATTAATTTCTTTGCGCCTGTAGGTATCTCGTTGAAGCCAACCCCACTATTATTTTTTTCAAAACTTATTAATTTGATGTTCTTCTTTTTCTTCTTTCAAGGAAAGGGTAAACATGACTTGCGGCATTCCGGAGTACATTTTTCTGTGCCTAGCCGGGTAGGGGGTGAGAAGCAAGGGTTGTGAATAGCAAAAACAATTAGTGAGCTGTCAATCCACGGAGTACGTTTGCGTGGTTACAGCCAGAATCTCATCCTACAAGTTCGTGTTTAATTAATACGTAATTAAATCATGGAGTACATTTGTGGGTCGTCTATATTTTTTCATCCAAGAAACTCTTGTTCTAACTTGTTTCGTAGATTCATTCAAGGAGGAGTGTCTCAAATAGCCACCTGGCAATCCACGGAGTACATTTGTCGGGTAACAGTCGGAGTCTCATGCAACAAACACGTGTTTAATTAATACGTAATTAAATCATGGAGTAGCAGGCTAGGTGTACTCTACTCACACCGTTAATAAATTTTCTTTTATAATAGGTGGAAATTCTATCTGTTAGTCCCCTGAGGGCCTCCACCAGTTCCGGAGTTCTCAGAACGTCTGTGACGGGCGTCTCTGCTCCCTTCACATGCGCAGAAGTAGAAACTGCGTTAAAAAGGGAAGAAATGGAGAAGTGCGGGGATGGACTCCATTTCTTACAAATTTTATCAGGCATTTAGCAACATTTTCGTTCCTTTTTTTCACGGATATGTTTAATGAATTCAGAATGGGGGGACATATACCGATCGAATTATTGGTCGGAATTTTAGTACCTATTTCCAAAGTGGGCAAGAGTTCCCATGTCAAGAACTTACGACCGATACAGCTTTTGAATACCGACATGAAAATCTTTAGTCGTTGTCTGTTTCAGAGACTTCAAAAAGTGTTACATCTCCTTTTGAATCCGCAGTACTATGAGACAGGAGCGGAACCACCCATGTTCTTGGCCTTAGCTAATATTCGTGATTTTATACAGAGTTTCGCGAAATACCGAGTTACCCAGTATGGGATTCTTAGCGTAGATTTAGAGACGGTCTTCGAAAGAGTGTCTTTTGACTACTTAGAGGATCTGTTTCAATTTTATAGGTTTCCAGTCCAGATAACACAATTGTTAAAGGCATATTATAGAATCCGGAAACTGGCGGTAAAAATGCATAAGCAGACCACGCTTTTTCTTGTTGTACGGGGTAAATCCCTCCCCCAAGGGGATGCACTCAGTCCACTTACTTACAGTCTTGCGGTGGCGCCGCTAATTTTTCGTGTTTACCACATTTTGAAGCAAGGGCCCCAGCGCACTTTATCCCTGACGGTCCAATCGTATTTGGACGACGTGACGGTTTATTTACAATCCCCGCAGGAGATACCAGGTATACAATGCGCACTCGAGACTTTTGCACAACGAACGGGAGCAAAACTCAATCAGGACAAGACGACGATAATGAGTTTGCCGCCACAAGCGGATACCGCATATGACCACTACTTCAAGACGGGTAGCGGAGTACGGATTTGGGGGATCTGGCGGGATCGGGACCCTGATGAGGTGGTTAATAAGACTTACCAGCAAGTATACCAAAAAGTGTGTTTGCTTTTGAGCCATAATAAGAAACGAAAATTATTATTTTTTCACCAGAAGGGATTTTCTACATACGTTTGTGCTCTCGTGTATTTGGTATAGAACACAAATTTTGATAGCCCTCGATGGTTCATGAAAAAGGTTCAAAGTCAGCATTTATTTTTTGTGACACCAATAAGCGTTAAGGGTAGCGTACTCTACTTTGTTACTGACCCGCGACGAAGGGGGAATCCAGGTAATGGAAGTTTAGTTACAGGCGAGAAGTTTGTTTTTGCACCACCTTATGCAAATTCTGACCCTTTACGAAAATTCAAAGTTGGGTATTTATTTTAGGTATTATCTCAATCAATGTGATTTTGATACGTTATCCGGACTTCAAATACTTCCCATCCAATAAACAAACTGCTGTAGTATGGCTTGTTGGACATACTTTGGACTTTAACTCCTGGGACTGCACTACCATTTTAGGGAGTAATTACCATAAGGCACGTTTTGCTAGTTTTTAAAACCTAAAGCTGAAATGTAACAGTATCTGATCGCACCTTGTTTTTTAAGTCTGTAAACAATGTAAGTATTGGGTTTGCATTAGTCTAGATAGGAGGAGGGGGGGGAGAATATTTTCTATTTTATTACTTGGTTATTTACGAAGGTTCGCTGTTTATTAATATGACTTTGGTATATAATAAATAGTATGTATCATCAGTGTAGCCTGCTTGTAACATCGAAATCAATGTTAAGAAAATAAAAAAGTAGCTCAGTGCTAGAGAGGCGTAGCATTTGGGAGGTCGTGGGTTCGATCCCCGCGATCGACCATCCTGATTGATGTTTTTCCAGGGGTTTCCCTCAGATACACTAGGCAAATGCCGGAATGGATACTTCAACATAGACTCTGGCCTACACCCTCCCAAATCCTTTCCCCTCCTCTATCCTGGGGTGAGCCTTAAGATGACTAAAGACCATAAATAAAATTCAATTCAATTCAATGTAGCCTGAATAGCAGTGAAGTTGTTTTGATATGATTTGAATCCGAACATTTAGATCCTGATATCGTTCGTAGGTATTGCACACAACTATTATTAATAACTTACTGAGCAAACTCAGCGACATTTGTGTTACTCTCACCTGTTTAATTTCTAGTCTTCAAATGAGAATCGAAGTCGGTAATCTATTTTGATGATCGGTAAGCCATTTATACTTCTCCAGTATATTTTTAACATTTCAGATTAAAAACCTAATACTATATCTGGCCACAACACCTTACGCATTAAATAGATCCCTTGATCTACATTGTTAATTTCTTTCGTGACAATCGTAAGATTATCATCTCATGTTGAACTTCTATTAAGAGGAGTATGATAACGTAACTCGTACAAAATTAGTGGCGTACGTTAACAATATTTTTAGTACGTATTGTGAATAATCCCTTTATACGTAGTCTACATTCTGAGCACAAAAACAATTGATTTTTCCTTTCTAGTTATTCAATTCCGACAGTTTACTATATGCTAATTGGTATTGTCGGGGAGGAAGTTTAGGTACAATCAGATATGGCTTTGATTCGTCTGGAGAATATCTTTGATTACATTACGAACTTTAAGTACGATAGCAAGTAGAGAACTTTCGAGAGGTTTCAATATAATTGCATATCCTTGTTGTACGAGCCTCTGTGGGATACCCACACTTTGGTTCATTTTTACATTACTCAGTGGGATGTATGTTATATACCTTACAATTTTCGTAACGAAGCAGCAATGTTGGTTTTGTATTTCAAGAATAAACTTTATAGACGTTTTTAGACGGAAGTGTTTCATTGTAGTTGCATGTCAATTGTGTGTTGAGATGTTGTAAGTGCTCGGGCTATATAAGTTGGCACTACTCAAAGGCATTGTTATAACAGAAGGATGTCGTGCCATCTCTGCACTCGATTCTGATCACATTCCGAGTTATCATGGAAATACACCAAAACCACTCTATAGAAAATCGTCAACTACCACCTGTTTATACCACTAACTGGGATCGCTTCTGCCAGATTTTAGCTAACATCAAAGGACATGTTCAAAGGACCTTTTTACTTGCTTTGATGTCAGAAATCACCTCCCGAAAGTTCCGTCCTTTATTCTGAAATCCTGTGGATATATCCTTTATTTAATTTCTGAAAATTTCGAGGTTTCGCCCCTCCCCTAGTTCCACCCCCCTTGTCCATCGCACCTTAAATTTTGTTATTCTCCATATCTCACCATCCTGTACCAGATGCACTATATTTGATTAGGATCTCAGCTGCAATATATCGTGACCCTCCCTTGTAAGTAATGTAACTTATTTAAAAGAAATATACGCGTAATGCCTAAATCTGTATAACACCCTAAATATTATCTCAAGTACAAAGGTCTGATTTGTACAACAGTAGAACTATATTGATTTCTGTCTCTCGCTCCATCTCTCGTCAAATGAATTAGTATTCTTCTCTTGCGATATCTCAATTTTGATGTCTGAGGGGAGGGGCATGGCAAGCACAAGGTGGTGAACATTTACCCTCTCCTGAAACGGATGCTAAATATAAACTGCTCAATAATTTTTAACTTCATACTATTACTTATATAAGCAATTACATATTCCATAGGTACACTGCACGACACAATTTTTTATTGTATAGATAATACTGTTTTTACCATAATTCTTGTCTAATAATACAGTATACATAAACTGTAATAGGGAAGAAACGACTAATTTGGGGGAGTATGAGAACGACATATTGTTTTATCTCATATTTGCATAGACCGAGCGGTCGTGGTTCAGTGGTAGATCGCTGGCTTAACAATCGGGAGGTCGTGGGTTCAATCCCAGTGGCTCACTATGCTGAGTTCTTTCCAGAGGATTTCCTCAGTCACATCAGGCAAACTCCGTGATGGCACCTTCAACATAGACCCTGTCCGACACCTTCCCGAAAACTTTCCCCTTCCCTATCGCGACATAACACTTATATGCCTAAAATACGTAAATAAAATTTTATGTTTAAATTGTCTCACAAGCAAATATACTGATGGGGAAGAAAGAATTCTATATTTTTTTCATTCGTCCTGTTTAGAATGTGAAAAGTATGTTGACCACTCGAACGCAATTGCTTTTTGGAAGAAATCCATGATATAAAAGTCAGTTTCTATCTGCGGAGAATCGTCAGAATTTGGAATTATCGTTATGTTCTTAAATTTCTGAAAAAAAAAAATGGGAGGCAAATACAGGTAATAGGTACTGGGTGCAAGGCGCTAGCTGCTGGAAGTAACGTCGACATCTTGGTCGGCATCTTGAAGTAAGCCATGTTGAATCTCGATTGATTTTCTTAAATGGAAAGGGGGTCGTGTAGATTGTCATTCTGGGCTGCAACTTTACGGGAAATATATTTGTTTCTGAAGTCAGTTTTGCCGTAGGCCTAAATGGATTATTGAGAGAGATACGAAAAGTGGCACAAGTATGGAGTAATAACGCAACAGCCTGAAATCATCCATTTTGCTTTGAAATAACGAATAAAATGAAATCCAAATACTTACAAAGTGTTCTTGGGTATAATACCTTATATATCGGGTGTTGCAAAATAACTGTTAAAGCTCTTGGGAGGTGATTCCTGACACTGAGACAAGAAAAAAAGTCCTCTTGAACTTTCGGCGATCGGACATAGTTTCGGATCTACAAGGTGCCAAAAGCGTGGGAAAATGAATTTCGGACGCCAATATTTCGGAAACTATCCAACGTACAGAGCGCGGGGAAAATATTAACATAAGAAGTCATACCTGCTCTATTGAAATATGCATGCTTCAGAATCCTACAATGCACGCGCAAGGGATTCACCAAAGGAACGTACGGATTCCCGGACAATCTGCCAATCAAAGATTAGTCTAAATGGATATGTATGGATACGGTAACAATAATTCGTTTGTATTAAGTAGATATCTTAAACAAATACAAAATGGCGGACACTTTAATGCCCGTTGTGTGTGGTTGCATAATCGCCAGGTACGGATGATGGCCAACAGTCACGTTCTGAGTATTAAGTGGAGTAAATTTGTAGAAACGTGGTCTAGGGAGACATCTGCAGTGTCGGTAGAGCACAACACATGAAACAGGGTGATTCACAAGTGTGGAAACACGTAATGAAAAATGCCCAGAAATGTACTCTAGTAAACGTGAGTTCAAAGGGACGGAAATGTAAGGAGTAGCATCAATAACATGAAGGTCATTGCCAATTCGCCAATAGTATTACCTCAAGCCGAATCAATATGCTGTGCAAGGTTGCATACCAATAATAGTGCAACAACTGAGGCCCAATTGGAATTGAGCAAGGGGACTCACAAAGAAAGTGGGGAATCTCCTTCTGGTTAATAAAGGAAGTTCACTATTGTGATCACATAATGTCGAGATCGAAATGTAGCCAATAAAAATGACGATGAATGTCAACATGTCCCACTACTGCTGGGACACCGTCCTACATGCGAAAAATAGGAATCCACCAACGCTAAAACGTTAGAGATGACATACACTTCCCGCGCCTCTAGTGGAACTTTCTGTATCACATAGCTGAAATCGTTCTCAGACTACTCTGATTGCATAGCGTCATTTTCGGATGTAAGTCTTCAAACTTCTGATTATTATTTTCGCCTTTGTAGTCGTTCCTTTCATGGTAGCAATTTCACACCACGCTGCCATTAAGTCGGTTGGGCCTAGAAATACAGATGGCTTTTATTCCTTCACTTGTCTGTTGGATACTTTCCTCGGCAATCACAACCGATGCTGATGATGCTGATATAGTATTCTGCACGAAAGCAGCTATTTGATTCGAAGGTCCCTGGTCAAGGTGAAGCTATGGTGGTTTGCCATTGCCTTCCGTGGGATGATAATGACGTCCTACACTTTAACGTGGGATCCGAACCACTTGTGTCCCCATCTGGAATCAAACCCGGGACCATTTGATTACAAGCAAGAAATATAGAACGGAACGAAACAAACAAGTCTAGTTCTTTGTTTAGTTTGTTCACATCACTTGTTGGCCGTTTTCGTGATACTAACACGACCGGGATGTCATCATTGCAAACATCGGGCTAAGGGAATCGTTTAAAATGATTGAGAAAATGGACACAGGACAGGACGACAGACAGAACAAGAAATTAAACAAAGCAATTGTAAGACATCAAGGATTGCGACCTATTTAAAAAATCAAGGATTTGTATCCACTAAAATTTAACTTCCCTTCCTAAAGTATAATAGGTGCTCACGGCTTTCACGTAAGTTGACATCCCGATATTAGCAATGGCATTCATGTTATTGATGCTACTCCTTACATTTCCGTCCCTTTGAACTCACGTTTACTAGAGTACATTTCTGGGCATTTTTCATTACGTGTTTCCACACTTGTGAATCACCCTGTTTCATGTGTTGTGCTCTACCGACACTGCAGATGTCTCCCTAGACCACGTTTCTACAAATTTACTCCACTTAATACTCAGAACGTGACTGTTGGCCATCATCCGTACCTGGCGATTATGCAACCACACACAACGGGCATTAAAGTGTCCGCCATTTTGTATTTGTTTAAGATATCTACTTAATACAAACGAATTATTGTTACCGTATCCATACATATCCATTTAGACTAATCTTTGATTGGCAGATTGTCCGGGAATCCGTACGTTCCTTTGGTGAATCCCTTGCGCGTGCATTGTAGGATTCTGAAGCATGCATATTTCAATAGAGCAGGTATGACTTCTTATGTTAATATTTTCCCCGCGCTCTGTACGTTGGATAGTTTCCGAAATATTGGCGTCCGAAATTCATTTTCCCACGCTTTCGGCACCTTGTAGATCCGAAACTATGTCCGATCGCCGAAAGTTCAAGAGGACTTTTTTTTCTTGTCTCAGTGTCAGGAATCACCTCCCAAGAGCTTTAACAGTTATTTTGCAACACCCGATATATGGATTTGTAATCATATCTATAGTGACTTGCGAAGCTGACCAAACATTGGTATTTATTAACCATATCACAGGCTAAAAGGGAAATACAAATACATGTCTGGCTGATCCTGCTCTTATCAATAAAAGTAAATCTTACTTATAACGAATTTAAGAGATGTCGCCTAGGTCGTATCTAAACTCTTTGGAATGTATTCTCTATTTGTTACAAATACAATCCTAATGCGTCACAAAAATATGGATCATAGAAAACTGTTACCACGTACTACGTAGATTGCTACAGCTGTTTCTATCGTTATTATATATCTTTGCTATACTCAATTTACTAATTCTTATCTTTAATTTATATCTGCTGAGAGTAGTAATTGCTAGTTAGGAGCACATACTGTGACCGTATTCACTAAACTTGGCTGTGACATCATCGTCCATACAAAATGGATACTTAAAGAATTTTTAGCGGGGCACCAATGGATGTAATAAATCCGTGTGATAATATTTGAGAGTATTTATATAAATAAATACACTGTATTCATAAAGATACGATATAAATTATCAATTTGAGATCATTTCATGAACAAAATTTCTAAATTTGTTCGTAATTTCATAAGTGTGTTTAGAAGCTTGAACTTCAATAACAATTTTGCTTATGTTTTCATTAAAATATTTCAGTATATTCGGAAGGAGTAGGTAATTCTGTTCAATGAATTTAAAGTTCGCAGCTGTATCGATGATCATAAAATTAAAACGAAGAAAATAATTGTTAGTTCTTTTACTACCAATAGGAAATCTTTTAGGCATAATTTGCATTTTAGTGTCCAAAAAACTTGCCTGGTAATAATCATTATTTGAATTTTATTTATTTCCTGTAGGTACTAAACGAATGGCTCACGACAGGATAGAGGATTGTCGAACTCACGATACCGCTAATCCGAAACCAAATGTGTACTAACCTTTTTATTGCTTGAACTATTAACTTATATTGTAAATTATCATAACTTTAACAAAATATAGGAAATGTAACAGTATTCACATACAAGGATTTCTCTATAACAAATTGTTAATAAATTGCTCTCTCATATTTAGCAAACTTATTTGTCTCTATTGAATGCTGCAAGTATGAGGGGCAGTCAAATGAAACCCGAACACCCGCTACAAAGTGACAATGAAATTTGTTTTATTCAAAAATAATTGCCACAAGTGTTAATACATTTATCTCACTGGGAAACGAGACGATCAATTCCAATCTTGTAGAAAGAGGTAGGTCGCTGACGGATCCACAACCTCACCCACTCTTGCACTTCCTCGTCCGACTAAAACCGACGTCCACGAATGTATTTCTTCAAATCGTGACAGAATCGCATACTCTTCCTCGTGGTACCGCTGCAGATGACTCAGATATGCAGCCATTCTGTCAATCTTTTGTCCCTCCGTCAGTTGATGTGAAACCCACTGCGCGCAATTATTTCGGAACTGCAGGCGATCTTCGATAATGGTTTGCACGGAGCCATGCCTAATGCCGGCCTGAACACGAATTTCTTCCTCTGTGATTCGTCGGTTTTCCCGGATCAGACCATCAATTCGCTCAATCACACCAGGCGTAATGGCTTGATGGTCCTGTCCTGGGCACAAATCGTCTTGTAGTGATGTGCGTCATTCGCGGAATCTCTTCCGCTACTCGTGCACACTTGTCAGGGACATGCAGTGTTCGCCATACACAGCAGACATGCGACGATGAATTTCACGTGTTTCAGCACCCTCGGCCACCAAGACACGAACCACACCTCGCTGCTCTTCTTTGCTTGCCTCCATTTCCAATGCTGGACGAACACACTTTTCACTACGCTCACCTCCAGAGCAATAACGAAACAACTGTGTGGACCTGTGCGTTTTCAGTATGCATTTCTCTTACCCTACAGATGGCAGAATCGATATGTAACAACAGTGTTGCCAATTTTTGCGAGGAATGTGTTTTATGGCGGGTGTTTGGTTTTCATTTCGCTGCCCCTTATAGGCTAATTAGTGTATTATAATTGATTACGGTGTATCATTCCATGGTTATATTTAATCTTACAGATACTAAAAATGTAACAAAATTGTTTACGTACCAGGGAATATTCTTTACTGCGTAAACCGAGTATGTGGTTCGCATGTAATGTTATGTATTGTTGTTTTTACTATGCTTGATATGATATTAAAAAATTGATATTGGTCAAGATTTATAAGTACCTATTTCATCACATCTATTTCAATGGTGTTGTCAAGAATTTTCAGTTGATATAATTTATCCTTACTTTTAATAATTCCATGTTATATGTAATAGTAAATTGTATACATCTATTATGGGCCTTGGGTACATATAAATTATGCCATCTTTTGATCCAGGTATAATATGAATTGTACTTTTTGTTCCATATATAAACTAGCCTTTTATAAATGTGTTAGATTGTTATATTTCCACTTCCCATTTTATCCCCAATCAGTTTTTAGAAGCAGTATAACTGCAAAATTTCCAAATTATTCTATGTTGGTTACATATATTATCTAAAATTCTATGTGACTAGAATGCCTTAGGCTATAATTTCTTTTTCTTGAATTATAATCGTCTTTGGAAATGAGATAAGTACAACCAAGCTCTTAATATTTTGGTAATTTATCTTCTTATAAACCGATCTCAGCCTGACATGCCTGAATGCCATAATATAAATCAAAATATAACCACCCATAAAAAGTATCCGGTAGACTTCTGTAAACAAATCCTTTTTTGTTTCAATACATTAAAAACCTGTAAAAATTAAACCAATTTCCCATAAATGTTAATAAATTAAATTATTTGTTAAATTCAGAGAAAACACTTATAATTAGATTGTAATAAATACGTACAATGATTGGCTAAATTTTGTGAGCTATAATTGATTGTATTATTTAACTGATTTGACCAAACAATATCTAAAACTTTACTTGAAACTGCGTTTTTCTGTTCAAAGGCAAATATCTCTGTAGTCTGCAAATTATTTGAGAATTTTTTTGCTCGCTTACGTCATACAGAGTAGCTGTTCAGACTTGATTAATTGTATTACCTTCGTACGTCACTGTAATAGTTACCTCCCACACAGCATAATAACGTTAAATTAACGTTCATTCAACTTTTTCTTAAATGTTTAATAAACGTTGAATTTTGGTTGAATTTACGTTGATTGCACGTTTATAAAACTATCGGATTAGTATTCTAAAAAATGTTGATTCAACGTTGAATCTGACGTTTAATAAACGTTTTAAAGACGGTGAATTAAACCTTTTATGCAACTTTATTTTGGTATTGACATTGATTCAACGATGCAAAACGTTGAATAAACGTCTATTCAACATTACGCAACGTTTATACAACGTTTAGATAGGAGAATAATTCAACCTTCAGGACAAATTTCGTACCTTTCCCAAAAATCCCTACTTACAACGTATATTTGAATCTGTGAAGATGAAAATAATAATGTAAGTTTCCCAGGCCGAAGCCTAGTACTTCAGTGTTCAGTACAATACAAATTGAAGGGTAATTCCAGGAAAAACCCTTTGATTATACGGTTTTAACCTGGAATCAACCCTAAAATTGTAATTTCAATTAAAGCATATCGTACTGAACATTGAAGTACTAGGCTTCGGTCTGGGAAACTTAAATTATTCTGTTCATCTGCACAGATTTAAATATTCGTTATAAGTAGGGATTTGGGGGGAAAGGTACGAAATTTGTCCGGAAAGTTAAATTTGACCTCTCGCCAAAGATGATCCATGACGTGACAATCCAACAATCCGGGTTTGATTCCCGGTGGGAGAAGTTGAAACAATTTTATCTAGGGGGTTTCAAGGTTTTTTTCGTCAGTCACGCCAGACAAATGCCGGGATGGTACCTACAAAATAGGCCCTAGCAAGTAGTTTCCAACATTCTCTCCCCCCATCCTATCTGCGCCTGAGCCCAAGATGCCTGAAGGCCATAAAACCTTCAAATTCAACTGCGCACAAGATTCACACACAAAACTGTTTCCTTCATCCGAACCAAAAGAACGGTCGCGAAAACTCGTTTTTTAAATGGAAACCCATTCTCTAATCCAGATCCTTTTGGGAGGATGAGTGGTAAGACTCCCTGCCTTGTAATCAATGGGTCCCGGGTTCGATTCCCGGTGGAGACACAGAAAATTCAGAGCCCACGATAATCTGTTGGTCCCGTCCTTATTACATATTCATCCGATGCAAAGCAATGGCAAACTACCATCGGTTCACGTACCCAGGAACCTTACCTTCCTAAGGGCACATCACATAAATAAATAATTAAAGTTGAGAGAATGGTTAAAAACTGAATATTGGTCACCTTCACTCCATTCTGCGATAGTTTTTCCGGTGGCCGGAAACCGGTGCGATACATCATTAACATTAATTCCAGTTAACAGCCATAATGGCCAGGTACTAGCTCCACGCCAAACTTTTGCACCAGAAATCCAGCCACACAATAACTGCCTGCCATAATACTCAATAAACATATTTTTCTACTGTAATTACCAATGTTTCCTCTTTCAACGTGTGTGCATCTTTCTATGGCTAACACCTATCTATTAAGGCCGTTTTAGACGACAGCATTTATGCTACGATGAATCTTACGATTAGCAGTAGTGCCAGAGTGTGAAAGCAAGAATGCAACAATAGGGCAAGATGCTATGGTATAAAACCATAACTTTTTTCTTTTTACGCTGGCACACTGCTTTTGCTAAGATTCATCGTACGAGAAATTTTGTCGTTTAAAGCGGTCTTTAATTTTAAAAGCTTCATCGATACATAACTGTGCTTCCTCTACCTACTAACTATGTAGACAGTGGATATTGAATGTGTGTGTTCAACACTGAATAACTGAGTCTCACACAATTTGAAATAGTCAGTGAGAATGCAGCCTGCTTCTGAACATAGATACGATTTAGAAGAAACATGAGTTGCACGATGCCTTATTTATTTACTTTCAAAACTCTAGTGGACGGAAACTGGTACCGTCACCCTAATATGAATTTATACATAACCACACTGGAGAAAAACAATACCTGGCAACTATTTGACTTTTTCTTTCCGTCCTCCCTCCATTTTAAATTTAAATTTTATTTATGGTTTTTAGGCATATTTGTCACAGACATGATAGCATAGGTAAAAGGACGTGGGATCGCTAGGACCTACTTTTAAGATACCGTCCCAGTAATAGGAGGATAGGCTGCTCGAAATGACCCAGGAGATCCTTCTAAATGTGAAATAATACTCTACCAACAGGGTTATGGTTGCTTAGTTGATCTTGCTACTACTCTTCGATTATACTTTTCACACTTTCACCAACGTGTACCAAAGCAAGTTTTTTTCTCGTGTACAAGGGCAATTTAATAGCATTATTTACATAACCAATAAGCTGCTTCTGTACTATCTGTAACCTAACACCATAGAATGGACCAGTTCTCTACACTCTTCACGACTGATTTCCAGGTATCTTCTTCATGCGACAGATATTATAATGCATGCAACATCTTGCACGTTATACATCGTGAATAAGTGCGTTTTGCTACTGAAATATAGCGTATTGAAAGTACATCTCCTTAATCACTTGATCCTGTTTACTACTGATTTCCTCGAATTGGCGAAAACTTAAACACATATAACTGATAAAACATAGGAAAATAAGATTATAATCACAAGATGTCATTCCCCTTTTCAAGTATATTTTCTTTCATCCTTCCTCAAACTAAACCGCTTTCCGCCTCCTCCATACCGTTGGAGTTAAGTCAGCAGATAAACAAAGAAGAAGCGCCTTCCGTTAACACTTGAGAGAACAAAAGACAAACGCATAGCGTGGGCATTGTATGAATGTCAAATAGAAGTGCATTTCCATCAAGAAAAAATGATATTATATAACACCTAGTGAAGTTTAAGCATAAAACTATCTCTGAAAATTGGGTTTCTGTAGATTAGGAAAACTCACAAACATTCAACGTTGAATAAACGTTTAATCAACGTTGTACTTTCCACCATTTTAGAATGTTTAAGAGCACACGTTTAATAAACGTTTAAAACTGGTCATTCTTTAATTGTTTATGAAATTACGTTGTTAAAACGTATAATTTAACGACACCAAGTACAACGTTGTCAAAATTTAACGTTTATAAAACGTTAATTCAACATTGTGTGCTGTGTGGATTCTTGTTGATTGTGTTCCACTTGATTTGACAATTGAGCTAACACAACCGAGCGTACACGAGGTGTACGTCCTTGATTTCAAATCTATCAATTAAACTGGTACGGCCTGCTGTTAAAATTGGGAATTCTTCATATAAAAGCATCGAGATTGTCACATTGCCATATACAGCGGGGACACACATTAAGTGAAACTCTTTGGAACATTGAAATGTTATTTTTCTTTTCTTTGAGTTAACTTCGATTCACATTGAAAACATTTACGATTCTCTGGTAAACAAACAAGAAAAAAAGCATTGCTGGACCATTCCCTGATAAGTATTACGTAATGAATATTGAGTAATATTAAAAACGAGTGGGAGTTAGTTCATTTAAAATTGCTTTTCACAATAATACTTCCCATGTAAATCCTTTTCAAGGATTTTCACGGATATGATACTTTGGATGTCTAAGGACTATGGACGCGAAGGACATTGTATAAAATCAAAACGGAGTGTTTTCGCACTTTACTAATATACTAAGTTAACTCCCTTATCTAATACTATTTTCTTAAAATATGCAAAAGCCCTGTTTTATCCGATACAGACCATGTAACGTAAAGAAAACTACCTTTCCTAACCACAGAAAGGAATCTTGTTGTTCAATCCAACCCTAAAATACAACACTAAAGAACCATGAATGACACTGATCAACTGTTCCGTTCCACTGACGAAAGGTAATTAATGAGAGTTAACTTTATAATTCATTCATAAGTAATGTTTATTTTGGCATTATTTTCATTTAACATCCTAGCTTCTTCAGGTTTATTTTAGAATATATCTCATATGGTTTCCTTTACAGTTTTCAAGGATCTTAAAGGCGTGAAATAATATGGTTAGAAACATCCTTTTAAGCTGTTAAAAATATTTCAACAACATCGTAGAAACGACTCTTCTAGTTAAAACGTCTAGAAAATTGGTTTGTTCTTATAAAAATAATCAAAATAACAGATACGAATAGGACTTAGTTCAAAATAAACCATTGGTTAAGTTCCTTAAATATGGTGAAACTTCTGTTCGGATGCCTTCTCCCCAAAGTTGGACTTTCAACGCAAAGTACACTAGCAGAATTGTGTGCTTTTGTTCTAATTGTTTATCAATATGATTAAAGAAAATCATTAGGTGAAAAAGGATAAAAGATGTCACTTCATTCATTTCGAAATTCTTTGTTATGTATTTGATGTTTGTTATAAATAATTTTTAAAAAAGATGACTTTCAGAAATATGGACCTTTACAAGCAGGTTTTGCCGTGAATTCGTGTACTTGTTTCCATCATTATGATACATTTTCTTTGTACTTTCACTAATTCTTGTCATTAACTGATATCTTCCGATGGTAATAATGATTAATTAAGCACAGATTGTCAAGTGTTATCAGATTGAAATATAAAGCATATTTAGCGGGACCTTAATGGATGTAGTAAATTCGTGTCCTAATGATACAATAAATAATGTATTCAATTATTTAATCCATGGATCTGCCATGTCAGTTACCAATTTGAGATCAGTTTAGAAACGATTTTTTTTTTTAATATTTGAAAGGATTATTAAAAACATAACGTGGAGTCATAATCTTCTCCTAATTATTCTCATTGCAATATTTCGGTGAATTGAAAAGTGCTGTTAAATACTACACAATCAATTAAAAACGTTTAGATATATTGGCGTCAACCGTGCCGGCTCCAAGGGGTGTCCGAACTGTTCCCAGGAGCAGAGCAGCAGAATTTTGGGGCCGCCAACCATTTCGGGCGCTAGTGTATCGAAACGTGTGGTATTAAATAACTACATGAGGGCGCATCGAAAATTTGGAACAGAGCGCCTATTGACTTAGAACTCGGCTCTGGGCGTCAATAAAATAGGTTTCATTTTCTTTACCAATGAAAATCTACTAGGTATTCATTCAGATTTTAGTGTCCCAAAAGTTGCTTGATTCTGATCTTTGTTTAGAAACGTTGCACATAAACTCATATGCCTGGTAAAAGGGTGAAGTGGTGTAGCAAAAAATAGTTATGACAATCATCCTCTAATTTACTCTATCATCTGTCAAGATTTTGTACCTGGATTACTTTCAGTTTAGGAGATACAAAGACCTGCAGATCAAGTAAGCAATAAGATATAATGATGAATGGAAAACTTTAAATCGTTCTCCAGTAATATCACATAAATCAAGAACGCAACTTCACCCTTTCACCGATGATATATGCAATAAAATAGTTTACTCAATAAATAATACTTAAAATTATATGCTTAGGTATATATATATATATATATATATATATATATATATATATATATATATATATATATATATATAGTTGTAATGGTTTACTTCTGTAAAACTGTTTGCCGTTACAAAGGAGGTACTCAACCTAATAAATCTGGTTGTTCTGACAATCGGGCTATGGGACGAGTTTTTGTGATGATAGTCGTTGGACTAGATTTTATTTTGTAAACTTTATTTTTATATGGGCCAGTCTAGTAACTTTGGATTTCGGCCCGTCACGATTCGCCCTTTGGATATTAAAATCCACACCCATGACCTTGCCTGGACTCGAGCCCGGGACCTTCGAGTCGGTGACCTGAGAATATCGCTGAGAAAACCCACGCACACGGTGTTTGTCCACCAGAAAGCCCACATTGTACGAACAGGGATCGAACGAATGACCACAAGCAGCATAAGTGACAGTTCTATCATTGAGTGATCGCGGCTTCTTTATTCTTTGTCTTGTGGGCATAGTGTGGGACGTTTTGATAAAGCCTTGACATCACTCTGAACAAATAAATGGACAAAGATAATATAGTATTATTACATTTTCAAAGTTTCCATCTCTTATATGTAATTTTTATTTTATTTTCGTGACGATGGCCAGTTCTTATAAATATTACAACACTGATAGGGAGCGAAAATGGATTAAATTTAAAACATGATCCTAAAATGAAAGATCAGGGCTGGAGTGTCACTTAGTGGGGCGAACGACCAAACACATTCCGTAATTATTACCTTCCAAAGGTTGAGGAAATATTGATCAAAACACAACATTAACACAAGACACACACGGCACTGAACAACCACTGAAGAAAACTAACTAATAATAGGTAATTTTAATAATTCATTCATAGATAATAGTATTTTTCTATTACTTGCATAAAATATGCTATTTATTCGAGCTATTTTAGAATATTAACAGTTTCCTTTTCTCATTTATAGTATCTTAGAGTGGTGAAAGGTTATTAGTGTGGTGGCTTAGCGAAAGAAGCGTGACAGACTGGATTAAAACGAAGATTTTGCATAGTTGTTCTATACGCTCAGCAGTACAATTAATTTGTAGGGAGGTGCCCGATTTTCGAGTCCACCATCTTCATTTTCTTCAAGGTTTTTCGACTTTTTTTCAAAAATCACTGATTATCTCCCTCAATGGTTGAGTTTACAGCAAATGGTATTCAAATATTATCTTTTTCTATTTAATTCTCTACATTTTAAGCCCAATACCACTTTGGTAGCCATCAATTTTTGAAGAAACGTCGTAAAACCTGGAAGAAAATAAAGATAGTGTTGTATAGCAAGATGGCGAACCCGAAAATCGGACACCTCCCTACAAATTTATTGTACTGACGGTATAGAAGAACTATGGAAAATCTGTCGCTTTAATCCAGCATGTCACGGTTCTGGCTAATATTTGCTCTAAACAACCACACTATATGGTTAAAACCTTTTAGCCCGTTTAAACTATTTGAAGAATAACGCGGTAACCGTGTGTTACCTTACGTGAATAATACGTTGTTAGCGTAACGTTTAAAATACCAACACAATTACAAAGTAAAATGCTTTCTACTCTTAAAGACAACCTAAATAGCAAGCACAATCATGTTTAGTGTCACAGATCCAGTCAAGTCGAATCCAAGTCCACCAATAACTAAAAGCAAAGGAAAAAGAAAAGAAAAGAAAATGGAGGGAAGAGGAACCGTAGGTGTTCAGAAAAGGAAATTTATAATGTAATGTAAGTGCATTCATTAAGGATTATGGCTCCTATATATTTGAAATGTCTTTTCGTATATCAACAACTAAAATTATTTTTCGATAAAGTTGGATTTTTAACGCGAACTACTCTCAGCGTTTGTTTTTTTTAATCTCATCCTGAGCCCTTATGAATATTAATAAGTAATTATTACATGAAAAACGATAAGAGATGTCACTTCAGCTGTTTCAAACTTTATTTAACGTATTTTCTACTTGCTATAAATATTAATAATTAAATAATACTTTCACAAATATTGATATTTATAATCAGTGTATCACTGAATTGAAAAACTGGTTTCGATTATTATTATTATATCGTTTTAAGTTCATTTATTCTTGATAAATGAGATCTAACGGTAGTGATATCGAGTAATTAGGTAACTGTGAAGTCTTTAATCTGTTTTTCACAATTAACTAATTTTCAATAAATCTAAACAATATTTAGCGGAGCACTAATGCATGTAGTAAATCCGTGTCCTATAATTCAGGGGAAATGCTACAAGATGTTTTTAAATCATCTGACAATAATAGATTGTTGGAGGATATTGCACCGAGCAAGTCATTTACAAATAACGAAAACAAGAGAAGTCCAAGGTTCGATCCCTACGGCACCCAATAATTTACAACAAACTCATCAGATGTCATATTTTTATGACACACACTGTCTTTATGGTGGTGCAAATAAGATGCTATCAACTAAGGAGGTTCGATGAGCAGTTGAAAGACACAAGCTTGCTGAGAGGGGATGTCGTGATTAATAACATCGAAGGCTTTAGAAAAAATTGTGTGATTTACGGCTACTTGATCTTTATTACCTATCTTTTTGTGTAGCCCAAAAATGTGTGAACTCAACAAGGTTAGTTACAGTAGATTTATTTGGTTAGAAGCCATGTTGGAACAGAGAAATTACTGAGCGAACATGTTAATATATTTGTTCTTATATAATAATTTCAAACACTTTGTCTGGTGCAGATATTAAAGCTATTGGACGATAATTGTTAATATCGTTACTCATGCCGCCTGATTTAGGAATGGCGCAGATATCAGAAAGTTTCCATTTTGTAGGGAATTCAGAGGTAGCTGGTGACTTATTGAAGATTGCTTGTAGTGGATATTTAAGTTTCTTGGAGCAACCCTTGATAATATAGAGAGGCACTTTGTCAGTCTCATCAGATGTCCGTGGTTTCAGTTTTTATGGCATTTTCTACGTCTTGCAGTTCGACATGTTCAAGGGATAATTGAAGACCTGAATTGCAAAACATCCCAAGTCCATTTTTTCGTATTTACATTTTTTTCTGTTCGTCAGTATCTATGTTCCAAGGGCTATCCCCTTGCATAAATATTACATCCTACACTGCAAAAAATAGCTGTGTTAATTCAACACAATACGGTGTCC
>JAGDQP010029331.1:1634-23451 GCA_022664845.1 Lepisma saccharinum | reverse complement strand
AACTTTTTCAAAAATGTAAATTATTCCTAAACTACTCTTGTTAATACACCTTTATGCCAAATTTCGTATCCCTAGTTCAAACGTTCTGGAAAATGGATTATGAAGTCAGCCATTTTGGATTCAAAATGATGTCTTTGCAGATATTTTGTAATCTACTAGTGATGATATACCGTCATACTTCGAAATTTCATATTTCAATTTTTAACCTCAAAATCGCTGATTTCGCAATAAACTCTTGTTCCTGTATAGCATGCTGACGTTTTGTGACACGCGGAACTCGGCTGCATGCACTGCCGTACGTGTTGATACTCCCCTCGATTCGCTTGCGTCGCTGCGCCAAGAATCCCACGGCAGGCCGCGTATCGAACTTGAGGAGTTTGGAGGAACTGCGTCTTTTTATCACAACCAGAATCTGCAGTGCACTGCGCCACATGATGCAGATATTCCCTCATACTCCAGAGCGCTGCGTCCGAATGGGGAGACTTCCACATTCTGCATGTATAACATGCTCCTGGTAGTGCTAACGTTTGTGACAAGTAAAACTTGGTGGGACACGCAGAAGTATTTAAAGTTGGCGCGAGGAACTAGACTCATCCATATTCCATTTCACCACTTTTTATGGTTGAAGGAGTTGACTGGACAGTTTGCACCCCTGGTGCTTTTGCTCGTATTTCGCAGCTTTTTACACTTGTGTAATGTATATACTCGCTTCGCCTCATTGGGGCGCTACCCCCAGAATTCCAAAATGGCCTCGCTGGGGTGCACCCCTTTATCGCAATCAGGCTCCAGCTGGGAACTGTACCCTAGTAGGGGAGACGAGCCGAATTTATTCTAACCTACTCGTAATTGTACACCTTCATACCAAATTTCGATTCTCTAGCTTCAGTCGTTATAAAGTGGGGTTTAGGCGGGCATTTTGGATAAAAGATGGACACATTTTTAACGATTTCTTATATTTTCGTGACATACTCGTGATGATACAGTGTCATATCAAATTTCATTTCTCTATCTCGAACGATGTGAAAAATGGTATTTCAGCTGCCATTGTGAATCAAAGATGGTGAATTTTTTAAAACGTTGTTATGTTTTCCTAAACTACTCTTGATAATACATCATTATGCCAAATTTCGTATCTCTGGCTCAAGCAGTTGGAAAATGGATTTATGACGCCCGCCATTTTGGATCCAAGATGGCGTCTTTAGAAATATTTTGTAATATTTTCATAATCTACTAATAATGTTGTACTGTCAAACTAAATTTCATTATTCTAGCGGCCGCCGTTTAGGCTGTGTATTCTTTAAAATTTTAGGGTTGGCGTCCATTTTGAATCCAAAATGGCGACTTTTTAAAATTTTTAGAAAGTTTTCTTAATTTGCTATCAGTGATGTAGTTTCGTACCAAATTTCACTGTTCTATCTTTAGTCGTTTAGGCTATGTATTCCTTGAAATTTTAAGTTTGGCGGCCATTTTGAATCCAAGATGGCGACCTTTTCAAAATGTCGGAATTTTTCCTTTATCTACTTATTATCCTCTACCTTCATACCAAATTTCATGTTTCTAGCTTACTCCAAACACCCTAAACAATACGATGAGTGAGTGAGTCAGTTAGCCTAAAATGTGCAATTTCAGGGGTCCACAACTAGAACATAGTTTGAGATACGAATATGAAATTTTGTACATCTGCACATATTTACCATATCTCCTTAACGGCAAAAGCTCATATTCCTATCTTTAGCATCTTTTTTTCTTACGGGGCCCCCAAATCGTCGATTTTGCCATAAACTCTTGTTCCTGTATAACATGCTTCTGGCAGTGCTGACGTTTTCTGACGTGAAGAACTTGGCTCATGCACTGCCGTGCATGTTGATCAGTGTTGCCAGGTGGAGGGAAATTTCCAAAGAAACGGGAAAATCTGGGGTACATGAAAGGTAAAAGGAAAAATAAAATAAACATCACGAAATTTTGCTCAATCTTTTTGGCACTTTTTTGCATTAATTTTCAGTAATTTTGTAAGCTTAGCAGGTAGAAAGTTTTTACAAGAATGGATAATTTTATCAGTAATTTGAAAGAAATATTGAGAAGGGAATCTAACAACACTGATATAAATATTGATTGACATTACGCGAAAACTCTCAGGTATATTAGGAAATTTTCTTATCGCATAACGTTTTGCGAGAAAGAAATTTGTATTAAAAAAAAACTTTATTTCAAAGTATGTACTCTTAAGTAAAACTGAAATATGACATATTTTATGTTATGTATTTGTATGTTTTCAGTAACCTCCTCCCTCGTCTGTGTTAGATATATGTTCAACGTTATAAGAGAAACAATGTTGATTCATATTAAGACATTCTTGTGTCGCAAACTCTTGCAGCATGCGAAGAATGTTTTACTTCACTCTTTATTTCTTGCGGCACTTTAATATCAAAATACCAGTCGGTCCATGCAAAGTGGACAAGAGCAAAGTGGACAGACTTGATTTAAGTCTGGTTTGAAGTTCTGTACTCAGTAAATTATATTTTAGAATATGAAGATTACGAAACGTATATACACATGAAATAGATATTGATTAGTGCTAGATTTGTAATATTGTACTTGTTTTTACTAGATATTGGGAGTGGTTATTTATTTTTCTCTGGAAAAGCCTCTCAATTACACGAATGCTTAAGTTCGAATATTCAGACAGTAAATTATTAAGAGAGTACATTTATGATTAGTGAATCAGATATTAGTATTTTCACATGATTTTCCCCTCAGTTTTAAGCCATGTTCAAGTCAGTTTATCATGTGTTTATATGGTATTTAGTAAATTCTGCTTATATAAAATTTACAATACACAACAGCAGTGATTCCGCCAGACCCCCTCCTCTGTGGGAGTGTCAGCCCCAAATTTCGCAACAGCATACTCTAACTTGTTTCATGGTACAAAATCTATAGAAACCGTGCAAAACTCCACTTACACCCTCCAAAATTTGACTTTACACCCACCCATCGTTAACTGAAAAACATAAAGAATCCCTGCTCAGCTGTTAGGAAGAGAAGGTCTGAAAATCGTCTATAAACGAAACGAATTTGAATTTATTTATGACCTTTAGACATCTCATACTGAGGCCTGATTAAGGTTAGGGAGAGCATGTTGGAAGGTAGTAGGTCAGAGACAGTAACTAGATTGTAGGTACTACCCCATATTTACCTGGTGAGGGAAATGACTGGAATAACCTCAGTCATGATGGGTGGCCGCTGAGATCCGTTATTAGAACGTTTCAATTGCTGTGTCAACACTCTACTAAAAGAGCTATGAACGCTTTGTATATATAAAAGAAAAGGGTAGAAGAACTCACCTCCTTTGATGTGTTTTTAGTATAACTGCTGTGGTCGTGGTGCTTCGAGTGAGTGGTTATTTTATTTCCATTCCCATGTTTTAGGTTCGACTTCAGTCTTTTTATTTTCCTATAACTATACTGGAATGTTCGATTATACAGTACGAGTTTTGAAATGTTAACCTATTTCAAAATAGCACATGTTGTGGAGACAGTTAACTTAAATGTTGAAATAACGAAGAAGAGAATAAAGACAGTTGCGCGAAATAACCTATGTTCAGCATTGTGTGTGTGTGTGACGTTCAAACAAAATTTAATCTGCTAAACAAATTGTGTTGTTTTTCACGAGTTTCAGTTACATGAATTGTGATTCATCTGGAGGCAGAAGAGAAATAGAGGAATCAGTCACTAATTATTTGCAAAACCTGCGTACTTGTGAAAGCTAGGTGTGATTTCGATGTATGAAAAAGCTTCGAATTCTTAATTTGAATTTTATTTATGGCTTTTAGGTATCTACGGTTCAAGCCAGCATAGAGGAGGAGGAAAGATGCACCACGGTGTCGACCAGAGCTTAAGTTGAATGTACCATCGCGGCATATGCCTGGCGCCACTGAGGCAAAATCCTGAGAAAAAACAACTCAGTCAGGATGGTCGGCTACTGGTGAGAAAGCTTCGACATTACAATAATATATCCAGATATTCGTTGGAAATGACTTCTCTAAAATTAATACGGAATGCTATACAGTAAGTGGAAAATTGAAACATCTACTGTTTTTGTTCAAACACAATTTGAATTTATTTATGACGTTTTGGCGTCATTTGCTCAGGCCGATATAGAGTACGCGAGAGGATGGAATTCGGCCTTAGCTTGGTTTGACGTTTTCATACGGGAAACCTTCAGTTAGGATGGACGACGGCATTAATTACTACTAGGGCCCACCGATTGGTAGATTAACGCACTGAGCACCCGCCACTCGCAATGTACACATTGGAATTTGTTCTATTATTCAATAGGAATATTTTGAATTGAAATAATATATGAAGATTTTTAGACCTAAAGTAAACATCAATTTGGGCAAAGTACATGTATTGTACACGGAAGAAACCTCGTTCAAATCAAATATGCTAAAATAGTGTATACTTCTTACTCATGCTCCGTTATAGGGAATGACATTACACCTAACAACAGGGAATTCGTCAGGATTTTCAGAGTAGGGGAGTAACAACAAACTTGGGTGATGTAATAGAATTTTGCAGGGCTCCTATGTATTTTCAACCTTCAACAATTTAGTGTTGGAGGTGTGTGCTCGAGGATTTGGAGGGTCTGGCAGCATTCCTAACTAACAAAATAGAGTAATTCTATTTCTATAATTTTCCCAGGTAAAAATATCATTGTTCTATTGTAAATAATATTCTATTTACATTACCCCATTAAAATCATTTGTGACTTTTAGTTAGGAGTTTTTAGACTATCGTCTCGCGCTCGGAATTTGAGAATGCCAAATGTAAAGATGCATGACTGCACCTAACCTTTACGATCCCATGGACACTAATTTAAGATAATCTATGAAAAATGTAAAAAAGTAATTATCAGTAATAAATATGAACATATAGAAATGTATTTTGAAAGAAAAAAAGAAATCTTGCTCCTGCCAGGATTCGAACCCGTGTGTTTTACTCAGCAAGATAACCCCTTAACAACTAATCCACGATACGGACTTGCAAATGGTGCGAGAATAATAAATTCCTGGGCCCCCTAGGCCCCCTAGGCCCCCTGGAGGGACTTTTAGCCGCTGGTCGACACCAGTATTATCTGGTAAACACTAGAGGGCAGGATCCAAAAATTATTTTCAAACAAAGTGACCACTCAATATGACGGTTTTCTTTTATAATTGGTACCTAAAACGTTAACGTCCGCAACAAACAATAGTGTTGAAGTCTGCGGTTATTTGTTACGTGATGTGTCTGCTATAAACGTAATTACTAAAACTTCTCATAAGAGATAATATTAACTATGAAATATATTTCTTATCCTAACAAGGACTTCTTGTAATCATTCTATATATAGTATTTAAAAAGTTCCTCCCATCTTACACAAGATTCTTACTTCTCGTTACAATGTTTCAATCAAACTGGGTTTAATTGCTTCTACATATAAAACAGCTTACGCGATTTTTATTCCTAAACATAACAAAAGCCGCTTTCAATCCGATAACTACCGTCCCATCACATTAACCACTACTATAGCAAAGATCTTTAAACCGTTCTAGCTAAAAGATTAAGCACATACCTAGAAGAAACAAACCTCATTAACAATAACCAAGCCGGTAGCTTTTGATCACAGGTATCCGCAATAAATCAGCTAAATCGTATTTCCACAGACATTTCAAACAGCACTGAACACAGAACAAAGGGCTGCCGCCGTATTCATGGACCTAACATCGGCCTTCGATATGGTCTGGTATGATGGCATCCTATATAAATTATATGCACTCAACTTACAAACTCTTACAGTTAGATGGATAAAATACATTTTTAACAAATAAGACCACCCAAGTAAGATCAGGTGACGAACTCTTCGACACAATTACCATTTATAGAGGAGTACCCTGAGCCCGATCCTATATACAATTTATGTAAATGACACACCTGCACCAATACATCATCTCACTAAATTAGATCTGTTTGCTCACGACGCTGCCTATTGGACTAGCGCCAAAACAACTAATTCTGCTATAAAGGAAAACTACAAACAATAACCAATAAGTTTGTAAAATGGTGTTATACTTGGGAATTGCAACTCAATCAAAACAAAACTCAATTTGTTATTTTCTATCATTCTGGCAAAGGCACTAGTGTAGACAAAGAAAAATATATTACAATAAAAAACACAAACATTAAACCTAGAAAAAACAGCTAAATGTTTAGGTGTTATATTTGATCAAAGATTCACTTTTACGAACCACATTATGGACAGAAAGAAAATTGCACTTAAAGCACTTGCACAATTTAAATTTTCCTTTCGATCAACACTTCAAATCTCCATTAAACCAACCAGATTATGCTTATACATACTCAGATCGATGATCTTATATGGACATGAACTCTTTTTCACAAAAATATTTCTACAGAACAAATCGAAAAAATGGAAAAATATTGGATAAAATACACAGAAGGAATGTTTCAAGCAAATAAAGCGGAACTTTACATTAAGATACACATTATGCCTATTAACACTTACATGCAGCTAAACCGACAGAAATACATACAAGCAGCGAAAAACAAAAATGCATAGCAGCAAACGTACCACAGCAAATGAAACTTAGAATACTTAGACATAATATAACATACCAGGAACTCCTTTCTTACTGAATAAGTTAATGCACAGCGTGAATAAATTAATAAACTTCTTAACAAACTATCCGCGGATGCAACGATCATAAAATACGAAAAATTCACAATAAAAGCACGCTTACAAGGCTAAAACTATAATGCATATTGTATAAGACGAACTACCCACACTCCCTTGCTTCCTCTTATCCTACAACCTAATCATACTGAGCAAGAATCCAATCCATTAAGTACAAAAACAACTATTCAATTTAAACTTTGCAATCATTGTTAAAGGTTACTTTTCAGCTATCATAGATACAAATATAAATAGATACATTATTAAATTAATCAACCAGGGATTAAAGTGAAGAGGTAAATAAATTTACATAAGGTGTTTTTTCTGGATGTTTGTTTGGTGGGGGTACGGGTGTCCTGATGCAGGATTCGAATAAATCAAATCACCATTTTTTACTCAACCAAATAAATTTCATGGGACGAAAGTAACTGTTAGGAGCTAGAAGTCCAGCTGCGTGGCCCTGCGGGTCGGGGCATTTTACTTTCCTGCAAACTTCTTGTAATGAAATTTATAGGGGCTTCAATTTATAGTTTACAAGTGTATTTTTTTTAAATTCGATTTTGCATTTTATGTATTACGAATTCTCAGTTTTCATTTTAAATATGTTATTATGCGAGTAATGATAAGCGTAAGCCGTTCGACCTGCATTAAATGGAATGGTGTATTTGGACTGTAAACATATGATGTGTCGCGTGATAGTTACTTTGCGTACCAGATTCGAGAATATATTTGTTTTCCACACAGTATCTGACGCCTAGAAACATTGCTATTTCAAATTCATCCCAAGTTTACCAGGATACGAAGACTAAACAGGAGATTAGTGTCAGTGTAAATCAGTCGAATAGGGGCGTGGAATGTAAGGTGATTAATGTATTTAGGAAACAAAAGCTTACTCTTCGACCTAATAACACTAAGGAAGTGTATCGATAGTGCAACAGTCTTCTCGAGACTATCTACTTCAAGCGAGAAATATGGGAAATCTAAAGACGGCACTTCTATGGTGTCAAAACTTACGCTAATTTTAGTTTCATTCAGTGATAGTGTAGAGTCTTGATAGGAAAAAATCTACTTTTGTATAACTTAGTATAAATGTTTTTGGAAGGACGCGAAACAACGAAATACAATTGAATTGACGTGTCAAACATTATCTTGCGACGAGAGTAACCAGAAGCTAGAGAGAAAACGCCGAGTATCCCAATGGTTTACTTCGATGTCAAAAATCTTCATTTTTACATTATTTTCTTTTATTTAAAATGGTTCGTGGTGTCCTCAAATCTTGCAACGTTAATTTAACGCATTTTTTGACCACATAAAATGATGAAAATTTGCACAGCGACGTAAACCTGGTGACAATGCAATATTATATGGTTACTTTCATTGTTTTCTATATACGCGCTCTCATTTTATAGATTCTTCAATAAGCGCGCCTCATGCTTTTCTTTTTAGTCATGCACGACCATTTGTTTTACTTTTTAGTACAAATTGTTTAAGAAAAGTATGTCTTTAAAAAGTTTTTTATTATTTTTTTTCTACCACAGGACGACTCGCAGCGTAAACAAGCTCAAGTAAAGGACGTTGTGTAGCAATGGGTATTGAGAAACAACTCATTGAATTAAATGTGTAACACTGGATGTGTTACCAAGCTGGCGAGATGATTTATTTTACACATTATGGAAATCAATGAAGTCTGATGTCTTTCGAAGCGTCTCTCCGATTTGCGAGTCTTAGTTGAAACATTGTGGAATAGGAAAAGAAGCAGGACCTCCTAATACTAGATTCCATTTATAAGGTTAAGCTAACCGTTTTTCTTGATCATGAACTAACTTTGATGTTGTGTTGAAAGGTAGCGAGGTAAAAATACAATAGCTGGAGTTGCATGGAATCACTCCCAATATTTTGTCATCTCGAGGAATATTGTCTTCTGAGATACATTTCGCGAATCCACAAGTTAGTTGTTGATCGTGGACTAATGTACTACAATTTGTTCTGAATCTTTAACATGCATTTCCATGTCTGCAGTATTTACCACTTTTTGTTTGAGTCTGCAGGAGCATGCTGCACTAGGCACGGCGTAAATTTTTGTTTTCGTTTTTCTGCTCTAGTCCCTTTCGTTTCGTTTTCTAGTTACACCTGTCTTCTTGCTTGTTACACAACACCCACGACGTCTTCTTGTACATATTGGTTTAGTTTCCTTAGCCTTGATGTATTTTTTATTTTTCCCTCTCGATGCATGATGGCGGCTCCTTTTGTGTTAGGCTGAATATTTAGTTCAATCGATATATTTTGAGAGGGCCTATTATTGCAGTATTTTGTATGTAGAATACCCAGACGCGTTCTTCTCGGTACATTTCTTCTCTTGCATTACACAAGGTATACATACTCTATGTTGCTTGTTGCTTTTATATTTCGCATGTTTATGGTCTTTCTTGCGTGCTGAGAGAGCATCCAATTTGCTTTTCAACACATTATTTTACGTTATGTAGTAAATCTTAAGAGATCGGTTATTTAAGAATTACTGTCTAATCCTTAATCAAATTACATTCGTACTCGATATATACTTTGCCCATCTCCAATAGCCTTGTTCTTGTCTAAGGAGAAATCTCAATAAGTAAGTGGCTACGACTTGTGACAAGAAAGTCTGCTTCTAAATCTCGTCTTTGAATCTTTCCGAACTTGTTCCGAGTTATCTTTCTTAGACTTCTGTTCAGTAAAGGCTGTGATAACTTAATCTTTTAATTCTGATGGAATACCTTACAGGATCATTAGCGTTTTCCTTTTCATCTGATCTTCAACGTTAAATTTTCCTTTAAGTTTCTGACTTTTCTTTCAGAGTTTCTGTTCAACATTGATTGCTATTTCTAGAATAAGTCTTTGTGGGTTTGATATAAAAATTATGTCCTTCCTGTGGTTTGTTGGTAAGCTTCTGATAAAGTTGTCGCATTGTTTTAGTCTTGATTTGGATATAGCACGACCACTTGTTTCTTATGCGCTCCAATAGGAAAAGTTGACTTGCAAACATTCAACACAATCTAAAAAGTTAATTTTATTTTCTGACGGTGTCTTATTTCCAAGTTTGTCTTTTAGGCTCTTATTTTCGTTTTCTAGTTTGTAGCCTTCCTCAATCAACCCAACGTTGTCCTTATTTATATATTTTTTACTTCCTTCCTTGTTCTCTTTCTCTCATAATCGACCTATACGTTTACTACGGATGATCAGAGCATTTTTTGTCATTTCCTTAAATGGTGAACATTATGCAATCTTGCGTTCTCTTTTCCCATCTCTCTCCATTCTACTCTCGAGCTCTGTTGCAGATAATCATTTTTCTCTTAACATGTGAGTTTCTTCTTCCAACTGGGCATTTTACAATTCTATGCCTACTAAAACTTCTTCCTTTCTTTTCATTTGAAATTAAACACAATGAATCAATATGCAATGAGTTCCGCTTACTCGCACCAGATATCAGGATGTTACAAATCTAGAACGTAACTTACTGTCAATTTTTAAAGCTTACTGAGCACAACTATGCCCACAGGAAGAGACATTTAATACCTTATATTCATATATACTTCAATTACTGCTTTGGACATGAACTGAACTTCTAATGAAAGAATAAAAAGCAGCAGCATAAATTGTACAAAGGGACATAGAAGAATAGAAGACTCACAGCTTTATTCTTGAAGGATAATATAATAATAGCAGAGACTACTTCTACTAAACTCGAATGGGGCTCAAAACCTAACGTTGTGGACATTTATTCCGCAATGGGGAAGTTCGAAACCCGTGGCATACTATCCTGATTAAGGTTTTCGCGTTCGCTTTCAATCAGGCAAATGGTACATTCAAATTGTGCCCTGGCTGACTCCTTGCCCATCCATTGCCCTATTCTATGCCGTAATTTGCCATAGATGCCAGAAGTAACTTTCGTTTTCTGGGAATAACGCTACTGGTCCTAGTCACCACTGAAAGCAGCACTCTTCAAACGGATCTGTGTAAAGTAAAGAAAGACTTTAAAAATCTGCTTTTGCCCGCAGGGGCACCGGGTCAAGCCGGGTCCAAGCATAGAATCGATCTTGACTCAAATGACCCTATGGCCCGTTTCAGACCTCACAAAGAAAGAAATACATTCGCAGGGGTCAAAAAGTGATCCCTCCGTTCTTTAAGGGTTAAGTTGAATTTATAGCCAAAATGTACGATGTAGGGCAGCCAAATTTATGTTCTATAACAAGGACGATAAATGATTAAAACTCAAGAAGTCTAAAAGTGATATGTAAACAATTTGGACAGGAAGAACACAACGCTTTTTAAAACATTCATTTGTCGAGTACTGTTACTATGAATCATTTGTTAAGTGAACATACAAAATATAAGTGAATCGGTACTTGGAAGGAGGAAATAAATCTAAAAATCTATTTTGTGAGAAATTAACTAAAACTGTATAACATTTTTTTACTATTTATTGAAACTATTGGTTTAACTGCTGTTTTTCTCCAAAGTTTGCTAAAGGTAAAACTTATTGTTTCCTTTTTCCTAAATAAAGAGAACTGCTGGCAGAATGAAACAAAAGAGCAGAGGAGTGGACAATTAGATGTGAACACTACGTAATTAGTGGCCTCTGTTAAGCGTTTTCGGAACTGGTATAAAGAGTTTTTGGAAAGCATTTGTCGTTAGTTGTTTCCGTGGTGTAATGGGTAAGGAATTGAAGAAGAAGTTCAGTGGTTCCGGGTTTGGTACTCTTCACCTTATTTTTTTTAAAAAAAGAAAAGAGTATTATTTTTATATTTCGAATTGGTTATTTTGAATTGTTATGGTTTAATTTGTTTTGTACCTTTATTTTCATTTAATGTTTTCTGTAATCTATTTTTTCTGTTTACTTTGATCTGTAGTCTAATTCAGATTTTAAAAAAATCAAATAGTGAAAAAAGGCATTGGACTTGATTCAGTGGTCTCGAATTTGGTACTCGTTCATCTAACGTTTTTCTTAATTTTTAAAGGGCAATACTTATTTTAATTTCTGTTATCAAAAAGAGCTCTGCTTTTTTGATTAGACTTCTTTCTTTTAGGTGAATAAAAAAATACACACTTTTAACATTTCATAAAATTCACAGACATAGCTTGAAAAAAGTCAAGTTAGGTATTTTTTTCTTCTTAAAACGCAATGAAAACATTTGTTGTTTCAAACTATCGCAAGATATTAAAATGTCAATTTATTATTGTTAAGGAATTATTCACTCCAGGATTCTTTATGCTAACGAGAATACTGTGACGTTAACGCAAATACTCATAAGGGCAGAGGGACAAGAACCTCTTCTTTACGGTAAAAATAGATAGAACCTCTAAAATTCTACTTACAGCTTCCCAATTTTGGATTTATACTCCCCAAACTGAAAATCCTGGTAGAACCACTGTACTGGGCCAGATATATTTATTTATTTATTTTGCGTGATTGAAAACATCCAAGAACAAAATTGCAGCAAGCTGATAGAGATGATAACCTACTCCATCTTCGAAATACTGCGCCTGAGGCGGTTTGTCTTGTACCTCTACCACCTGCTAAATCTAACACATTAATATCAAAAAGGCGCACCCTATATGCTCCTAATCGGTTGTGCATAGAAGCAAATGCCCTTTTGCATTCCCCTAGATCCGGGTTCCGATTTACCTATTCCCTTTGATATGACCCTCACTGCTGCTCTCAGTTAATTCGGTAAATGGAAAGATAAAAAGAAATAATTGATATAATTTTTCACATATTTAATCTTTAATTATTTAATTTATTTCTTATTTGTTTGCGCAGCAATATTTAAAAAGAGAAAACAAGAAGAATGAACGTTTTATGCGTAGCGGTAATGCTTTTATGTGTTCTAGAAGTTCAGTAGATTGTCAATAGGTGGCAGAACAATTTTACGAATGGCAGTATGTTGAAGCTATATGATTTATGTATTAAACAGTTGTTTTGCGATGTAGAAAAAAGGTAAAAATCTCCTTATTGTTGATAATTAAATGCTTAAAGAGTTTTAAATGATTTTAAAACTATTGTAGATATGTTTATATCTGTGAATCGCAATAAGTCATTGTACATGGAAATGTAAATAAGCTTGTTAGGGAATGCTAAGGCATAACTTGACCTAGCCTAGCTGGGGTTTGTTAATGTGCTCACGAGGATCTTGTGTAGTATACGCACGAGTGAGATTAGCACACGTACTGCCTCAATAGGATTGACGGCACTGGTCAGTGTCGGAGGGAGCGAGTTAGTCTGAGATTTTGGCAGTCATTGCACATTGACTGATCATTCATTGTAGCTTTATGTTTATAACATCATCATGGCAGATCCACCAGATAATCAACTTCAGCATAAATTACCTCCAGTAGTACCAGGACCACCACCATATTCATCGTTAGACAAGATCGCCAAATCACGTCGCACCATGGACAAAACTACCATAGACAAACGACAAGTTTCTCCACCTCACCGCTCCAGGTCTCGCTCACCACGTTTGTATTCATCAACCATAGCTAATCCTCACAAAAAGCACCATACGTTAAGCACATCATCAGATGAAAATGCCATAGAAATTGACAATCAAGACCAGTTTTCTTCAGCTCACAAACCACAACTTCATGCTTTCCTGCTCACTAACTACGACAGCAAGTTCCAAAACAGCAAACAGATTTTTCAACAGTTCATCAAGTATGTACCACGATCATCAATTTCAGAAATCAAATTCACAAAAAATGGCATCATCATCAAATCACAGGATTGCAATTTGGCACAAACAATACGCAACAAGCACAGCTTTGAAATTTTCGGAAAAACAGCTCAACTCTCAGTTCTACAGGACAGACGCACAAAACAACCTCCACCGCCACGCAAAGCACCATCTCTATCAGTTGTCATTCGTGGGATAGAACCATCACTCACCATCGAAGAGATAGAAGAAGAACTCCGAGCAGAAGGTCATTCCATCATCAAATGCATCCGAATCATGTGTAACGCAGGTCCTACATACATCGTCAGAGTACTCACCAATGCACAGGACACCATCAATTCATTACTGGCAGCAGGAGCCTACATCTACAGACGCAGATATCGGGTAGAACCATCGCACACACCACCGCCATTGCCAGTTCGGTGCGAGAAGTGTCAACTCTATAATTCACACCCGACAAGTAAATGTCCGAATCAACCGAAATGCGCCTTTTGTTCCGGTCCACATCCTACCAAAGTTTGTCCAAACATGCAGGCTCCACCAAAATGCAATACGTGTAACGAACAACATCCGACATTCAGCTATAAATGTAAAGCACGACCAGCACCAGAAGCCACAAAACCGGAACTAGTAGTACCAATCAGGACACAACCAGTCGAACAATCAAGCGAGCCGATCACCTCCATCAATGCACCAATTACCATCGAGAGATTGCTAGCCTTCATTACATTAACGTTGCAGAACATCAATCCTTTCCAAAGACAGCATGTACTACATCAAATCCAATACGCAGCACGCTCCATTCTCAATGTCAGTTTCACTGCAACATACTCTGGACCATATGCACACTTTCATGCAACAGCCTATGAAACAGAAGTTTAAATCCTCATCTATCTTCCTATTGATATTCATATTCATGGCTTTAGTTTTTCTCTTCATGAACATTCGATCTCTATCAACAAACAAAATCCTTTTCGAACATCTACTCCTAGAAGAAAATGTCAATGCCTTCCTTCTAAACGAAACTCTACTAAACAAGCGCCGGACTTGCAAAATACCGCGTTACACCCTCATACGTCATGACAACTCCATACCGGCACAAAGAACGAACGGCGGTGTAGCCATAGGTTTCAGTCCGAATACTCCTCATCGACAACATGATCCACAATTACATCACCTCCCAGAGTATCTCATAACAACCTTATACTTTCAAAACCTCTGTGTCACAGTAGCAACCATTTACATCCGACCTGGTCACGCCATACCTTACTCATTCTTCACCTACATATCAAATAACTTTCGAACTTTTATCATCATGGCAGATCTCAATCTTCACAGCCGACCTCACCAAGAAAAAGATCACTTTCGAAATTTCATTCTCACTCAAACTATTGGCAACATCATCCCACTACCCAAGCCAACTCGCCCAGACTCAAACACCACACCGGATGCAGTTATCATTTCCACAAATCTAAACACGCGCCATCATGTAGACGTACTTGATCTCATCGGTAGCGATCATGCACCTATCAAGCTCATTATAGACACTCCTAGACAACACCGACAACAAAATCCACCACCATCACGCACTACATTACGATATGATAAAGCCGACTGGACCGCTTATCGCACCTATCTAACAGAACAAATTGATAACCTGTCATCTCCCGAGACCGAACACGATCTATATCACTGTATGTCATACCTTACAACCACACTCCAAACTGCTTCAAAAAATTTCATCCCTACCTCCACATCCATACCATCAAGACCCAAGTTACCTCCTCAATACCTTCCTCTGATCACCCGATCCCGACAACTCTACAAAGATTATCAACGCACCAAAAATCCTGAATCCCTCCGCCTTCACCGTCAGCTCCAACGTACAGTCAGAAACTACCTCAAAGCCTACAAAACCAGACAATGGGTTAAAACCTGCAATAACCTTGACGCCACTCATCATCCCACGAAGTACTGGAAACGATTTAATGTACTCACAGGCAAATATACTAAAACACATTATCCTCTCATTCATAACAACCAACCATTACACACTGACACTGACAAAGCAGAAGCATTTGCCGAACACCTCCAAGAGATTTTCACCCCAATCCAACCAACCCATACACAACGTCATCATCCAGTTCACAGACTCAATCTATCATCTCCTCACCTACAGCCAAACCCCACCCACAGTCTTCCTGTAAATAACCCACTCACTGCACCCATCACTGTTGACGATATCACCCACATCACCACGCACAAACGTAACACCGCACCAGGCATGGACAATATATCCTATCGACATCTCAAAGAAGCTCCCTACAACCTCCTTCATCTCCTGTCCACTATATATACCTTTATTCTCCGCACCGGCTACATACCCGCAGAATGGAAAACCTCAAAAACCCTAATGTTCCTAAAACCTCACAAACCTCCCGATTCAGTCTCCTCATACCGCCCCATACAACTAACTCCCATCTTCAGCAAAATCCTTGAAAGAATCCTCGTCCACCGCCTACATACACACCTCAATGACCACAACCTAATTCCTCCCACTCAAGCTGGCTTTCGTCCTGGATACTGTATTAATGACCAACTCCTACGACTAACAACCTTAATCACTCATCATTACAATAAATCTCAACCCTCATGCCTGGTGCTTTTCGATCTTGAAAAGGCCTTCGATAAAGTCTGGCACGAAGCCCTCATACACAAACTCCTCTCATTTCGCCTTCCTATCTGCTACCTCCGTTTCATATTCAACTTTCTCATTAACCGACTCTCCTACATCAACATAAATTCCACGCTCTCTCATCCCATCTTCCTCCACACAGGAGTTCCTCAAGGCTCTGCATTATCACCCCTTCTATATTTACTGTTTGTCGCCGATATGCCTACTTTGCCTGAAAATGTTAAACTTTTCCAGTACGCTGACGACACAGCATTTCTTGCCCAAGCCAAAACCATCCAGCAGATCAATTTCGCTTTAAATTCAGCAATAGTACGATTTACAGACTGGTGCGATAAGTGGAGACTCAAAATCAATCCAAATAAGACTCAAGCCATTGTTTTCATCCCGCCAAATCGCCGCACGCGCGTCCATCGAAATCCTAATCGCTTATCCATCACCATCCATAATACGCCAATTCAACCTACCAAAACTGTCACTTATCTCGGAATCATCTTTGACCACCACCTGACATGGCGACCACACTTAAGTCATATCGCATCCAAAGCATACAATAGGCTTAATCTTCTGAAACGGTTAACCGGCACCACTTGGGGTCTACAATCGGAAACATTACTTAACACTTATAAAGTGTTCCTACGGCCCGTACTCACCTATGGCTTCACCGCCTGGATTTCAGCAGCCTTATTCTTCTACCACAAAGTGAAAGTACTAGAACGACACGCACTGCGAACAGCATTCCGCATCAGATTACCGAGCCCAACAGCAGAACTATATGACCGTACTCCATTCCCACATATCCTTTATCACCTTGAACAGCTCCGACTGAAGTACATACGTCAACGCATCGAATCTCATCACCCATTACTTTTCGAAACACTACACGATATAGTCGCAGTACAACCAACAACAACCTTCGTCCATACCCCTATCTCGCTTCTCTTTTCCCTCTATCATCACACCATTCCGCCGGATCATGCTGATCATGACGTCCTTCTCAACTTTCATCTCCCAGACACTCCCGCATTTATAGCACCATCATACCTTGCACAGTAATATTCATCTACTAACAGGGTCCATACTGTCTCCCATTAGTTCAGAGTAACCCCTGAACAGAAGATAACCCAGCATTTGTCTCACTAACAAACCCACGTGTTGTGACGTCAAAGAGCACTTCATGTCCATTATCATCATCTACCTCCGTCAACCAAAAATATGATTATGAGACAAACTCATAATGTCCAGATTATTGGAATTGAAAAAATAAAGAAAATAAAACGAAACCACTTTGCCCATCCACAAATCCTTCCGAAATTCTTATTCTCTTAATATCCCTTTCCCAATAGAGGGTGTACCCCTCTGCACGGGTCCTAGCTGCGGCTAGGAATTAAAAAAAAAATAATAAATAAAAAAAAAAAATTGCTAAGGGAACTTTCATTAATAGGATTTATTTTCTAATTTTAAATAATAAAACACTTAAATTTTATTATATGAGTATTTCTTTCGGGGCAATTTGCTCTATGTTATAAGAAAAGCTATTATCTGCTCCAAGGAAGCTGAAAAGCGCCGGAGAGCAGTATAATAGTATGAAAGCTCTAAGACTTCAGGTTTTTACGATTACCTTTGTAGTCTCCACTCTATGTATAGCTGCATATTGATTTGGAGCAATTTGGTAGACCTGTCGGAAGCTAATTTTATGCAGGATATAACTTCAGCTGTTTTCAAATTTCAAGTAAAGAACTCATATATATTAAAAAGTCCTGAGATCGTCAAGTCTAAGCTCTACTGAGTTAACTACAAATTTGAGTGTAAGTCAAGACCATTACACCTTCCTATGTTTAGTCAGGTTTGTTTTGGAAGGGGACCACGGGTTTTCGATGGAGATCCACGGTGTCTGGGCATGGTCTATATACAGTGTTCATGAACTACACTGACAAACCTCTGGAAGTGATTATACACATCAAAATAAGACGAAAGTTCCTGTGACAAATGTTTGAAATGTGCATAGTCTCGGAGGTACAGCTTACCAAAAGCGTGGCAAAATTAGCTTTAGAGTTTTATATTTTATCACCACGAACAGTAAGTTGACGCGGCATAGTATAGTCAAAAACTTTAAACCTGCCCCATTTGAAAATGTATATTTCAAAACTCCCCAATGAGCACACAAGGGATTCCCCAAAGTAAGTAGGGTATTTCGGATTATTTCTGAAGATGAGGTATGTCGCAATGAAGATCAATTAAACGACTTGCACTGTGTGAGTAAAGACGACATATGTCATTAAAAGCATCCAATTGGGCAATGATATTCAATCTCCCTGACAAATAAATAAAATGTTCTGTTAAATTATGCAATTCTTACTCCTACTTATTATGCAACTACGCATTTAAAAAAAAATCGTTCGGTATATGGAATCTACTTGAAATATCGACTTGGCGGAAACGAATTATTGTTTACTGGTGGAAAACCGTCTCATTCATGCTCATTTCAACCCATATTTACTTCAGAGCATTTCTGGGAATCTCTTAATTCCATTGAAAAATCGCTTATGCGTCTATTGCAAAATTTTGAAATATGCATTTTTGGGTAGTGTAGGTTTAAAGTCTTTGACGGTGCCTTGTCGCATAAGCTCTACTGTTCATAATGATAGAAATATGAATCTATAAAGTTCATTTTTCTACGCTTCTGGCAGCCTGTAGCTCCGAAACTATTTCCATTTCAAAAATTGGTCAGAGGAATTATTTTTTGTTTTGATGTGAGGAATCACCTCCAGAAGTTCGTCGGTGTAGTTCATAAACACCTTGAACATAATCACGCTTAAAATATTATACTAATTTAGCATGAAACTGAAATATGCTTCCCCTCCCCGCCGTACCCACCGCTTTGTACTTACCTGATTTAATTATGTTTTGATTTTCTGTTCCCTCTCCACCAATTAGTTCAAGCTCCGATAATTACAAAGCATAGCTTTATAACAGTTATGGTATGAACTAAATTACCTTAGTCCATTACTCTACTGCACACATAATAGGATACAGGTAAATACGTTAGTCTAAAATGGTGTTTTAAATTGCTTTTTCACAGCCCGGAATAAATAAGTCCCATCTAGATATGTTTTCTTCTAAACTGCTATTTTTAACTGCCATTGTTAACATATTTCAGTATAGGAACTATTGCTATCACTTACGGAATAACAACAATAAAGGAATCTTTAAAAAGATATGCTTTTTTAAGATGGACCATAAAGTACACAATATTAAATTGAATTAATTATATGAATCGGAAAATGAAAGTGTGGGTGCTCTTGTTCACTTATCATAGTCATAATATCTAAGAGCACCCACGCTTTTATTTTCTGATTCTTAAGGTTAATTCAAATTTTTATTTCTTAATTTTTAGTCCATCTTAAAAAAGTGTGTTTTTTTATATTTTTTAAAATTATTTTTCTAAGGTAACTTAGACACTTGTATATTATTTTAATTGATTTTTCAATGTCGATCATACTGTTCATAAAACTGTAATGAATAAAATTAAAAATCAGCTTAAACAGGATTCTTTTATCTCATTTCTTTTTTTCCTCACAATAAACCCCCTTTATTTAAATGTGACTTGGAATACCAGGTGGCGGTTCATGTTAAATTATACGTGGATCAGAAAACCCCAGTGACTGACCTTCCCTCTTCTATTTAAGTTACTATCATCCTTTGAAGTCTGTCGGTCTAATTCTGTTAAACCCTAAATGCGATTACTTTTCCGCTCCTTGTTTACGTACAATTGAACATCAAATCTTCCGTTCTAAATATTTTTATTTCCTGTTATAATAACATCTCTACTGTGGTATTCACCGACCTTCTGTAAGAATTTAACGAAGTATTAGTTAAAATCTTATACCTCTTGAACTTTCTTAACAACTCGTAAATTCGTAACGAATATCGGTGAAATCCACCTTCACATACTCTAAAAGGAATCACTGTGTTAAATGATCGTATATATTGTTTAAAAGGGACGATATAATGTGCACAGTATAAACGAATTCAAGTTTCGTCCATATAAATGTTCTTTAAAAGCGGGAAGTGAATAAAATATAATTCACGAGTTGGCATAGAAAAGTGGGAACTGCAGAAATATCAACATAATTTTTCTTTCTTGCTTTCGGAAAGACTGATTGTTACCGAACACCTAAGTTCACATATTTTTTTGTTATCTACAGAGTTTATAACAATGAAGTATTGTAAAACATTTAAATGGTGTAAGTTGTAATGTAATTTATTTTCTTTGCATTTTCTTAGTAGACCCATTGTTGAATTGTATTTAATGGTACAGTAGTTTAATACATATGAAGAAAAAGAAGAAATGTATTGCTGTAATGATTCCAGCTTATCTTTTTCTTATTTGTTTCACTTAAAAGCTAATCAGATGTTCAGCTTTTCATGACATGCCCTTCTTCCAAGACATCTTTATCTCTATTCATCTTTGAAAATTTAATGTGTGTTTCTGCTTTCAGCAAACAGGAAAAGAATTATGAAACAATATTTCTTTCTTTATACATTTGAAGATTCAGTGAACGCATGATGTGTCAGAGATCACACAACCACCTACGGAACAACATGTAAATATTACATAGCACCTGGAATATTGAGATGCGAGTTCGTTGAGAGTATTTGTAGAATTCTTTCACCGTTTCAACATACGTACACAGTATTATTTTTTCATTTAAGCATTCCAAGACTTACCATTTATTGACACACTTAAAATTTCTTGATTATAACAGTTTGTGGTACAAAAATGGACATTTTTGAATACAACGAAACTGATACTTGTTTTGTTTTTTAAGTATAAATCCATCCATCGCACCCTTAGATATTGCCTTTTGTAAAATATGCATAGTAACGTTTATGGTTGAAAAACGCGCCCTGTAGGTTGCACCATTTCGTTGTTGACCTTCCGAAAATCTGCGTTAGAAATCGTTCATGCCACGTTCCATCATCTGAATAGGAATGTTCTTATTTTCAATACAAATATTGTTTCTTTTAGCTTCGCAGTGACGTGTGGACGTTATAACAATATTTTGTATTTTCAAAATTTATTCAGAACGTCTATTGTATAACGTAGTAATCATTTTGTAATGACGTCACAAAATTATTAAGGTTAAAGTGATTCTTTAATTGCCATGCATTTTGGACTAGAACTTCTTTCGTGTAAGTAATACTGTACTAAAACTTTTCTAAATTGTACAACAATATTTCGGAAATAATTTGTGAAAACATCAACAAAATTTGTTAATTATTACAGAAATTATGGACATTAATGTGTGACTACATAACTTTCAGTTCTGCTTAATTCATGTATACCAGCGATTCAAATTTGTTTGTTTTACAATTCAACAGTAATTCTGTTCAGATTCTGATAAAGTTATCATAGCCGAAAGCGCGAAATATGTAAAGTCAAAGCAATAAATTGAAATTATGAAATTTTTATATTTCTTCGAAAACAATCTTGAGTTTATGTTCAGTGAACGCAGTGTAGAAACCTCTCAGTTAACCAGGTACGATCTACGGCATTAGTTGATCATCCTCTTACAGTGTTTAGTAATGTTTAAAATGTGCAGTGAGTTATTTAATGTTTAACTTAATATCTATTGGAAATTAGCTATGAATCGTTACGTGAAGTTGACAGCAATTGATACTATAT
>JAGDQP010029330.1:0-23452 GCA_022664845.1 Lepisma saccharinum | reverse complement strand
ATATCATGGTTTTCATTGGGTCCTGTGGTCACACTTCGCGGACGCATCACTGCCAACGATTATGTCGCAATTTTAGGAGACCACTTGCATCCTATGGTCCGGATGTTGTTCCCGGACAATGACGCCATATTCCAGGATGATAATGCACCCATTCACACAGCTGGAGTTGTTGCAGCGTGGTTTGAGGAACATCGGGATGAAGTTCAACACCTCCCCTGGCCCGCCCAATCCCCAGATCTCAACATAATTGAACATCTGTGGTCCATCTTGGAAACACGACTCCGGCGACGATTTCCAACTCCATCCTCTCTCACAGAACTGGCCGATGCCCTGCACGAGGAATGGTGTAATATTCCACTTGCTACCATTCACGACCTCTATGCCTCCATCCCACGTCGCATCAAGTCTGTTCTGAAGGCGAAAGGTGGCCCGACACCATATTAATCTGGTAAGTTGCACTTTCGTTCAGGTGTTTCCATTATTCTGATAAGCATCTGTATATGTGTGTGTGTGTGTGTAATACATTTAAAAAACACAATATTACCATTTTAATCTCGTAACGGTCTATCAACCATACGCAATACATTAAGGTGATGTGTTTTTTCTTTATAAATTTAGGAATTATTAAATGACAAATCTGTAATAAACGTTGCTGCGATATCATAATCTCTATTTTTTATCTAAAAATACTATACTACCTATAAAACAATCACTGTAATTAATAGCTTTAGAAAATTACTTTATGCTGTTATTGCCTTTTTTAAAATTTATTTTAGTACCAGGCTATTTGAACTCATTGTGTGCGGCCCTCCTCAAAAATAAATAAAACCTAAAATACAGAAAAGGTGCTTGGAAACATTATAACTAAATAGGGCTTCAAAGCAAAAAGTGTTCTTTCCCCGCAGGGTTGCCTGGTTTCCCGTATTATACGGGATTTCCCGTATTTTAAGGTGAAAAATGCTGTCTCGTTTCAACAGCATACGGGACACCTTTTATCCCGTATTTAAACATTTTTCCTCTGCCGTGATTAGAACTATGGATTTACCGATTCTGCACTTCACTCGATTCTGTGAAATTTAACTTCCTTAGCTGGGGCTTCCTTACATGCTTCCATCAGCATCATTGAAGTCATTTTATGACTTTAGTGAAGATAATACTTTCAACAAACCAGCTACCGCTTTACATTTAAAAGTTAATATTTAAATTTTCTGGTTTTGAGGAAATTATTAATGCTTTGAAATTCACTTACTGAGGAATTTGTTCTGATTTTGATTGGGATATTTTTTATGAAAAGGTTTCTTCACATAAGAATGAATTAGGCCCTACGTCATGCTGGCTGCAGTAATCAAAACTATGATTTGAACTTAAAATAGAAGCTCTCTAAATTAAATTTGGATGCTGTTTCAAATATACTGATGTTGATATCTTCCTAGTTCAAAGAGACTTACTGAAGTTTCTTTATATATACATATAAACAACTTAAAAACAAATTGAGAGGTGACAGGAATAAATGTTCAGCCACTCAGATGAAATCATAAATTCGTTTCACTTAATTTTGATCATAGTTGTCATGAATTTCATGGCGATTAACGAGGTAGATGCAGAATTACTGGCAAGTATAAAAATGAAGTAAAATAAATAGCACTTATCATAATTGATCTGCATACAATTCAATAATACATTTTTGTTTCCTTGAGTTGATTGTCGTGACCTGTCCCGTATTGACATCTGGAAATCTGGCAACCTATTCCCCCGTGCCTGCAAATGATTTAGTATATCAGAATCACTGTTTGCTACAAATAGACATCGCGTCTTCAAATGCGAAGTAGGAGGTCAAAGCAGCTATATTAGTCCGTGGAATATTGTAAACACAGTGTTCTTCTTTAATTCTTTAGACTACATTTCGTACCATACTCAACATTCCGATTTAGAATGGAATGCATGCACTCTTCATTTACTGTATGTTATGAAGAGCTAGCAGGATATTTTCTTTTAATTGGATAAAAAAAAAAGTGAATTTCTTGCGGAACGATTTCCAACCCACTGAATATTGTCTGACTGTTTCTCCACAAGGATATTTCACGAATCTTTTAGCGCAAACTACGTTTCGGAAACTAAAATGGAGTTTTAGGTCTTTCTACCGCATCAACAGATAAAGGAAATCTTGAAACAAATGTGCGAAATCCCGAACTGGAAATTTAGTTGGTGAGAAAAAGGAAGTTGCGCCTGAGAAAGTTAGCGATCTTTCAGCCATCTTCTTCTTCTTCTCCAAAAAGCACTGAGAGGGGAAAAAATGTCTGAGAAAACTTTCCATTTCTTCCTTTTCTTCTTTTCTACTTCACTGGTTTGTGTTGATGAGTTAGCTAACAAAATTACAAGATGGGAGTTTCTCCATCTTGACACAACTCTTCAATACGTTTGTTGTATTTTTAACGAGCTCTTACATTCTATAATTAACTAGCAAACGTTCTTTTTGAAACTGTCAACTTGTTTTGTTGTGAAATTTTTGTTTAAAAAAATTAGGCAAACAATATAACAGTTACGTGTATAAATCACTATTTTAGATGCTAAATAAACTATTACTACAAAAAAGGTTCACACACACCTCTAACTTGTTTTCATCTTGGGGGAGGGGGAAGCACTCTCAATGATGTTTATTCTCTGCAGAAGTGGTAAGACGAGATTTAACATGCGAATGCTTCTGCAGCTAAGTTGATAATTTGTTATTCACGCCTCAAATTAAATAACGTGTAGAAAGAAATATTAATTAAACGTTACAAGCTCTGTTTTGTTGTATACCTAGCAGCTGTGAGAGAATACATTTAAACAGTGATTGCGTTAGTTATAAATCCAATTTATTATTACCATGTAACTTCCTAGTACAGGAATTCGTATCACTGTCCAAATACCAATGTGAACATTCCATTGATTTTATTTTAGTTCAATGGGTCAGTAAGATATTGCAATATCTTGTTGAGCTAAGCAAGCGAAGCTATTGAGGATCAGCTCATGTGATGCTTAAGACCTTCCAACTGCCAAAATTGGCACAGCTAATCACTCCTTATTCATAGAAATCACAGATCGGTCACATCCTTAAGTTTAGCTTCACGTCTAACTCTGAAAGGTGAAGCTAAAGTCGTAAACCAGCTACATAAAAATCGTATATTTAACACACTTTATGTCAACAGACCTCAACAACACATCTGTAAATAATAATAATAAAAACCTACTTTCGAAATAAACTGCTCAAAGTATATTGTACTATGTTCCACAACACAAGCCAACCATTTAGCATGGAATAACTGTACAATTGACTTTCAGAAACACCGCCATATAAAAAAGATGCCCACTTCACACGCCGTTGAATTGTTATCATCAAAACAGAGACGGAGCATTTATGTCCGCATGGTAGGCGGGGGGAAGATACCGTAGTATAGTAGCCTCATATCTTTCTCTTTTCTTATAAATGAAAGTAATGCGTATCACAGTTATCATTCCCTCACATGTACGTGTGTACACAAAACATAGGGATTGTATTTATTTAATTTCAAGTATCTTATTATCAAACGGTTGACAAAGAAGAAAATGAAGCATATATCAAATACACAGGTTTACCTTTCAACACGGAAAAGAAGCTTCACAATTCCCGATGTGATCATTTTTTTTAACGACAAAATTGAATTCTGCCAACGAATTAAATGATGCTCCAAAAGGTACAGCAGTGAGATTATTGTCCAAATTTACTAAAATTTCCTTACTAAAGAAACTGCTTTATTCATTTTGTATCGAAGGTGAATGTATGAAGTCTCAGACATTTTACATAATCTCTCTTGTTACTTGTATATTGTTCTACAATTCGTATTGTATGTACTTTTACCTTCTATTGTCTTTACATTACAGCAAGTTCTAATTTGGCAGAGAAAATGGTGACTGTTTCCTTTCTACTTTCGCGAGTGCTACTTTAAGCTTGTCCAGTATCGCTTTCAACGTTGTACTCCAGACATTTTAAGTCATTCCGATCCTCCATCCTTAAGATGTGATTTACAGCCTTTTCTTTGTTTACGTTTGTATTACCTACCGAGTTTCCCCCCGTAAATCGGAGTATCTTGAGCATTTGAATCGCTTCATTTTCCCAACTCATTACGGCACCTGCGCACTCCCTCCCGGTTTGTCCTTCCTTCCTTTTCGTTTCCACATAACCAAAATATAACTATCATCCATCTATTATCCTTATTTAGCTCAACCTACTCTTCCTTTCCTCCCTAGTTTATAATTTCCATGCAATTGCCAAGAGAGGTTCCTGTTTGGACATCTTCAGTTATATCTTACAGAATGTTTCGAATAAAGAATGTGCCATTCCTTTTTATCGTGTTTGATGCTGTCAGTTGCCTCTTGCGTTCAATCTCAATCTATTTAAATTTCTTGTATATTCCCTTTTAGCCAGATTTTAATGTCTTGTGAATTAAACATAATTTTGTTATCTCTGTTATTCTGAGCTTTTAATTTTAGCCAGTACCTCAAAATATGTTCTTTGACCATCATGCTCCTAAGTCTGACTAGGTGTAAATAAGCTCTATTATTTGAAGCAGATTGTCTAACTTTCGTAAGTTAATTAGAAATTGATTTTGAGCTATATTTATCTGCTTTGCCGAGAACACTGAACACTCTGCACTTCGCTACCGTACGTAATTTACTGTTGGTTGAATCATACATATACGTATCATTACTGTTGAAAATAAAGCCCTTCCCTTATAAACAAGCTCTTTGTGCTATAAACATATCCTTCTGTGACTGACAGGCTGTTTGATGTTTGTTCCATGTTCCGTTAGGTTAGCGTTACCCCGAGGTATTTAAGTGTTAATTGTCTATTTCCCATCCATTGTATAAGTTTCGTGTTCCCTATTTTCTGCCCGTTTCTTTCGCAGTGTTTACTTGCACAGGCTGTACTCAAAATATTTACTTAATGTATCTAGCGCGCTTTACCTCTATTTGTGTTTTGCACATAACCAGTAAATCTACGAGATACAATAAAACCCGGAATCTCTGTATATTCAGCAGATGGTAACTCTTTTTACTAGACATCTCCATCATTTATATCCAAATTAAATTATGCATCCTTGTCAGAGAAACTGTTTTACTCATAAGCATTGAATTGATATTGTTGATTGCACTGAAGGAACAAATCTGTAAGAGATTTGTATTTATATTCTTGCAAAATGCAGTCCCTTCGGTGACTCCCGCGATGATTTTCAATAATTTTTTGAAAACGAAAATAGTCTGTGTGATAGTAAAAGTGAATTAAGTCTATCACGATAGAAAAACAAGAGGAAACAGTCACAACAGGCTCTAAATAGGGTTTAGTTTAAAATAAAATAAAAATTAACCAAACTACAAGGACAAATAAACAACCAAACAGTCAAGGCAAAAATAATTGAAGAACGAAGGCAGGGGTGTCAAGCCCGAAACTTCGAACGAATAAACAGTGATCAGATTGGAGTGGACTGGACCTAATTGATACATTGCGTAGGGTAATACTGAAACTTGAAATTCCAATTTGTGTAGAATGCAGATGGTACTGCAACATAGCCTGTGCGAGTTGCGAGTAAGCCAACATTCTTATTGTGAATAATGATACTATAAATGCCATATTTAATGAATTCATACAATGAAGGTAGTGCTGACAAGTGAGATGTAAGTAGCAGACATTTCGTATATCACGTTCGTGTCGCTGTCAACATCAAGACAAGAAATTACTGTGCCGATTTAATTCTTATCAGTTCTTTCAGTGTCTCTATGGAAACCGTAAAATACTAACTCATGCGTATTAGATCTAAGGCGCTACGTAAATCTGAAATAATAGAAGTAATATAGGAACGTAAAGAACATAATTTCATAATTTTATTGAATGGAAGTACAGCTAATTTTGCTAATCTTGAAAATACGCCACTGATTTCCTAGTTTTTTTTCTGGTTTGAAACCTATCCCTGGATTTTCCTTCGCGTTATCCTTCTCATAATTGGTAAGTATTGCTTGAATTGAAACTATAATATAGGCGTACTATAATTATATTAATATAGGGCTTCAAGTATGCCACAAGCTGTAAGGGAAGCAGGGGGGAATAGGGTCACGATATATTATTTTACCTCCAATTCAAACACACAAAAATATTGAAGTTTTAGGTTGGGCAAAGCAAATTTTAGCGGGACGGACTCTTCCCAGAATCTTCCTGGCTACGAACCTTTTGGGCTTCAATGATGATGGAAATTGTTCAACAGCAATTGAAGCAGTTTTTCTTACGTTTTTCGTTGTACGTCGATTATTCAAATTTCAGTGCAGGCAAACATAAAATAATTTTCACAGACTAAAGTTCGTTTCATACTTCAGTAATGAGCACAATTAGTCTTAAAGAAATGTTAGTAATAACTTCATTGTTGTGTGCAGACATTTTTGGGATAGAATGATGCCACAAAGTGTTTGCAAACAATAATGAAGTTACTACTAGCACTTCTTTAAGGCTAATTGTGCTCAGTTTTCAAACTGTGGTTCACGAACTGCTGGAGATAAATGAAGTTTTTTTTTTTTTTGGAGATTATCTACTAAAAAAATAGATTTACTCCCTTTTTCACATGGTAAAACAAATATTTATTTCGGTTTCCCAACAGTTTTAATATTAACAATATTTTCAAATTTTCTTCACTAATGAACTATTTCATTTATTATTTTTTTTTATTGTTGACCACAAGCGGCTTTTTAAAATTACATATTAGGTCCTCAAAATTCCCAATGATTTATTTCATTAATATGAAATTCGTGACGTAGAATATTAAATCGTCAAAGGTGGGTGGTGTCTCAAATCTTCTTATCAATTGTTTCGATTACCGCCTTACAATCGAAGAAGTTCCGCGTTATATCCTCGAAAAATTGTTCCTAGTTCACTTAAAACCTCAGCTTCCCTTTAGGACATCACCTCATGCGAAAGATTTGCAATGAATTACCGAATCATTGATGTCAGGGGGTTCACGATTTGGCAAAGTTTGGAAATCACTGCCATACCAAATATTTTTGTGTAAAGCGAATTACTATTAATTTTCAAGAAGGTGTGTTTTTCTTTAATATCAGAGAGAAATAAATGTTTGCTCTATTATAGTATATGCCTCTTTGCGCAAGGCATTAAAAAAAATCACATCATTTGATTTAAAAAAATGAAGAGCTTATTTCCTTCGATTCATTACGTGATTGGGAAGGAACTTACTGTACTATCATGGAAATTATCTTAAAATACTTAACTGCAATAAAATAAAAAGGAAGAGATAGTGAAACGAATTCCATAAGACTTGTTTGTATAGCTAGTGATTTAGTTGATTATTTTTACTTTCACATACACAGCAACTTGGCAGATGTATTATACGCGGAAAAAGATAATTTTAATCAGCTGAGTTTATTTTTTCAAGATCTGATTTTACGTAAATCTACATTTCTCACACGGGAACTAAAGCACACCACATATGTCTTCAAAACATTTCTTTTTCACTGACAAGGTAAAATACACAAATGCAAAGAAAAGAATGTGAAGAAATTCCTTTCCTTGAAATCTGAATAAATATACAGAAACTGTAATGGAAACACACGGATGTAATTTCCTGTTCTCTATTAATTGCATTTTCCACGCTTGCTTTAATATATAGATCACGAACTTTGAATTAGTTTTGAAGGTAACTTCCAAAGAACTTTCCTCACACACGAGCTGTTTAGAACAATCTAATTAGAAGCCTTCTGTTAACGAAGAGTTGAAATTCAAAACAAGAACAGAGAAAGCAAAATGAAACAAAAGACACCATCCTAGCTATATCAGTCAAATCAAACTGTGTATAGAAACAAGGTCTTTGAGTGAATAAATAACCAATCTTATCACGTAAACATCCCTAGAGAACAGGAGGCACCCATCCAATTTTGTGTTTTGGTTGCAAAGGTCGCGAACTGGATAGACGACACAATGGACATCCCAGCAACTTTTCTATAGTTTTCCTTAGTCTCATCCAATGAATATCGGATAGTTTTTAGAGAAGAAGCACTGGCTGTTAACTTCTTTAGTTCCCTCGAAAGATGTGCTCGCCATGGATTCGAAGATTTTTGACGGATTATTCGCATATTTACCAGGTTTGTACAGTCCATTCATGAAATTAAATGACAATGACAAGGGAAGCTGAAAATGTACGAATTGTACAGATTGGAAAGCAATATCTTCTGCTTGGTAAATCATAAGGAACCTTGGAACAGTTAAGCAGATGAAGAAAAATGGTAACTCGTCTACAACCGTGCACGACACGTATCCATACACTGTAAATACAGAACTTACAATTAAGCACAATTTCAATATCAGGCCGTTCCGAGCGTTGGTTTAGCATTCGGAAGGCTTGGGAACAATATTTTCCCCCTCAGTCACACCAGGCAAATTCCAGGATGGTACCTATAAAACTAGGCCCTGGCCGACTACCTTCCAATATCTTTTTCCTCACCCTATCCCGGCGTGAGTCCTAGATGCCTGAAGGCCACAAATAAAGTTCGAATTCAGGCCATTGTTCCATAAGCTTCTCCACATCCGTGTTACCTGTACTATAGTGTGGTGGGACAAGTTTACGACTAAATGCAAAGTCAACTATCACACACGGTACATTTAACAACCACTTCATGCGCTGCTACAATCGTGTTGCCTTTCATCATCTGAAGCTGAGATTTCTAAATCTAACTCAGCGAAACGAACAGGGCAAGGTACTAAAAACATATAAGTACGATTAGTTGATTAGTTAATCAATAGAAGCTGCCAACCATTAACATGAAATATGGTAAACACAGTAATTTAATTTGAAACCATAACGAACCGTTACAATGTGTGTTAAAAGATAACACCTCTGAACAACTTGTGTTACACCAACTTAAAATGTTAATTATTAAACTTTCACCAAATGGAATCTCGCGAAAAGTCACGATCACGAGTAGTCACGATCAAAAGTTCTCTCCTGTTGGGAAAATTTATTTTAAGATTAATTTTGGAATGGGTAGGAAATTTTTTCTAACGTACAGAAAAATCAGTCTTTTTAAGCTGCAGAAAGCCGTTACAAAATCGCTCTATTCATTCCAAAGTTATTCCCGAAAGAAATTATACCAACAGGACAGAACTTTAGATGGTGAGTGTACACGAATCTATCAATGAAACTTAAACATAAAAGTAAAAAACAGTGCCATCAACCATTCAAAATGGTCACATGAGCATTGATTACTACAGTAAGACCTCGCGTATCCGGGGTAATGGATGTCCAGGAGTGCACGGATTCGCGAAAATCACTGATAATAGAGGTATATTTAATATAAAAATACAGTACAGTACATATTGCATGTATGGAATTAGGCTCTAAAATAGTCTGTTATTTTCTGTTATTTCTTTGAGTTGGCAGCTATTTTTCTAACTTCCGTACGAATTTTGCGCAAATGTACGATGTCCTGAAAATCGCAGTCTTCTTATTCAAAAAATTAAATCAATGTCTTGATGGTATTTAAAGCTGACGTAGAAGTAACCCTATTTAAAGCTGTCATTCAGGTGGGGTTCGTAACCTGTTCGATAATATCTTGATCTTCCAGTAGTTCGTACCTAAGTAGGTCTTAGTTACATTGTAGCCACTGAGCCATATCATCCCTCCCAACATTTACGAAATCGGGAATGAATTCGGCAACCTCAAGGTAAGTTTCGATATCATTGTCTTGTGAATGTATGTACAGTACGTCAGGCAACTCGTTACCCACAATGATTGACCATGACCGTACCAAAGTGGTAGGAGGTAAGTTGTCCCAAGCCTCAACTCGCCGCGAAAATTGCGTCTTTTATCGTCCACAATTTAAAGGTTTCTTGAAAAGTTAGCCAGCACGGATAATAGAAACACCGGATACTCGAGGTCCGGATACGCGAGGTCTTACTGTGTTTACAAGTAAATCGAACATTTTCCTGGTTGATGATCAACGCATATATTGTTCCAGAATCTATTACTGGCTTTGTTCTGAAAATGGGATCTAAAATTATGAGCGGGAGCATGCACGATTTATTCATGGCGTTGTTTCTAACTACGCACATAACATTAATACTAGGAAAAGCTACTTGGAAAGTGGGAATATAACACAAAATGTGAAATCTCAATGTGAACCAACATATTTATGAATCAATACATTGAAACCTCGTTTATTCAGAACTCGGTTATCCGGAACGATTAAAAGAAGAACGTCAGTTTCAAACTTCCTGTACATCGCATACAAGTGAGAATCTAATTAATTCTCTGTAGTGTAAATGTTCACTGTTGTACCGTATTTGCTCTCAAATTATTAAAATTAATTTTGTCTTCTACAAAATAGTAAACTTTATTATTATATTTCTGTATTTGAAGGCGCGTAAAAAGATGGTAAATCTGGTTTATCCGGAACGCTCCCATTAAGACTGGATAAATGAGGTTTTCGTGTCCTTATTAGCTTAGCTGATTCTCTTAGGCAAACAGCCTCTACCACCATCGCTTGTCCCACTATGATTTAAGTTCGTTTAGTTTTACGTAGCCAGTATGAAAGAAGTACCACGCTCGTAAGCTTCTCAACCAAATAAGAGAAATAGATCACCAAAAGGATAACAAAATATCTAGATTATTCCATTTATTCTAACAAGTATTGCAATTGGGCGGTTAACCGTGCCATATTTAGTTTTAGGTTAATTCAGATTTGTCCCATATATATTTTTTCTTGTATTATCTCGTCTTTCTTGCAGTGTGTCCCCGATTTTGTTTATCAAAAGGTGGCATTCCTAATATGATCATATTTATAAACTTTTGTAAACTCGAAAAAGATCTGGCAACACTGACAAAAACAAAACATTTCAGTAGTTTATCTATGGTCTTCGTTTGAATATCAGCAAATTTTCATCTGAGAAAAGTTTTCTAGTGTCCATTCTCTGCGATTCTGAGTATACGTACTTACGACAATTTCCACAAAGATTTTTTTCTTTTCTATCTCTTTTTCACTGACTGGTTACCTGAATGACTCACAATGTGGGAACATAGCAATAAATTTTGTGCGCCCGTGGTTTATTTTGTATGCCACGAGCACACACAGTCACTTGGGGCCTACAGCCATATTTTTCTTGTTGATTAAAAAAAAAAAACTTTGCAGGTAAATTCTACATTTTCTGGAAGCCATCCGAAATCAATACACATTTTAATGGAATTGTCTTGTAATCGGTGAATTTTAACAATATTTTATCCGCGCTGACATACATAAATACATACGAATCATTCCATATCGGGTGATCCTATTATATTTATCTTCTCACTTTTATACTATTGATACACCTGAGATCATGATTTGAAACTTGGCATACATATATTAAGTTCATGAAAGAATTTATATATTTTTAAAAATATTTTATGTAAATTTAAAAAAAAAATCGAATTTCAATTTTCTTCAATGGCCTTAAGACCGAAACTTCGATTTCCTTATATTAAAAGAAAAACAAATGTTATGGCTCATACAGGTAACTAAGATCGTCACACGTCATAGCGATGACGCCATTCACCAATAACTTTTCCCGGGTAGCGTCCATGCCCTTTGTACTATACAGGTATTCGTCTGGTGAAACTGAGGGGGAAACACTTAACCTCAGTCAGTATGGCTGGCAGGACGACTCGAACTTGCACGACCATCCGAAGTCAGAGATCATAATTATTAAACCACGCGGTGAAACTGTTCTAAAAGTTATATTGCACATCCAATTAAATCCAAAAGAAAACTAGATTTTTTTTTTTTTTTTTATCTTTCCATCTCATCCTATTCAGATATGGTCAATAGCAAGTAAGCAAAAAATTGCTATTTCCAGAAAATTTTAAACCTCTCAAGCTAACGAAAAACTTGGATTTTTAATCTCTCATTGGATACAATAAATGAGGCAGATGTGAAACAAAACCAATGTGCGCAGGTTAAAAAAAAAACAAAAAACGAATCGCTTAATATGGTATGACTCGGAATAACTTAGAACGAGTGCGAACCTCCCGCGTTTTCATTTATTGCTGTAAAACAACTATTTTTCATGAGTGTAAGTATCGTAAATTAGGGGTTCGGAACACCTGCACGGAAACCTTCCCCAGACCTTAGATTAATCACAATTTGGCTTGTGACATTTGTACGGATCATTTAGTCATCTTGATTGCGAGCTATTTTGACTTTCTTCTTTCACAATTTTGTTCGTTTTAAGGAGGTTCGAAAGCGATTGACTGTCAATAGATGGCAGCATAATCTTCCCTATGTATTTTTCCACAAATTTTAAAACGAAAGTACATCTTACATTTCAACGTACTGGGCTCAAACATTCAGAGAACATCATTCAGAACCCTTTAATCGGCTTCAACGAGACGATTTTTAATTCTGTCTTATTCATTGTTGAAAACAGTTTCACTGTTAAAGGAATGCATATGCCCTGAACTAATTAAGCAAATTAAACCATGAAGAAAATTCAAAAATCGAAGATCAGCACGATCAAGAACTTTCTCAACGAAGGAAGTTCACAATTCTTTAGTGTTGTTGTTTGTAAGAGCTAAGTTGCTTTAAAATTCGTGGGGAAATAATTCAAGGGAAACATAAGCAAATTCTGCTTCCATCTGTTGGCAGAGGTAATTTAATCGCTTTTGAGGCTCCTTAAGAGACTTTTAGCCGACAAATCAATGTAGTTTTCAGGAAACACCGCGCGGGGGTACTCTCTCTTCGTTTCCCATAAATGTTTTCGCTTCCCAAAGCTCGTAATTTTTCCATCATACTTCTGGTTCCAGCGGAGACAGAATTTATATATATATAAACTGGTGATCCATTCTGGTATGAGAAATGCGCTAACTTGCGGAGACAAGTTAATCGTCTGTAGTCTGTACAAGGAAGCCAGAAATAATTGTTTCAAATATCTTGAAATCAGCCTATTTAGCAACCCGAAATTATTCTGGTAAAATTTAGTAAGTCAAAAATAAATAAGGGAATTAAATACGTAAAATTACGTGATACTACAATTACTGATGCTGTGTCGATTGCAGAAACCTTCAAAGAAAAGTTTCTTTACCTTCAAGGACGGTTCCTATAGTGTAACAGATCCAGTTTACGACAATAACAATACTAATAGCAATTCCTCAGATTACTCTCGAAGATGTCCCTACAAAGCCATAAAGAAACTGAAAGCTTCAAGTGTTGGTGCAGATACAATTCCTAATTATGTTATCAAAGCGTGTAGCCATCATCTCGCTCCTCTGTTGGTTGAAATCTTTAATACATCGTTAAAAACCAGTCGTTATCCTGATCAATGGAAGAATGCTCTGGTCATACCAATATACAAAGGAAGTAGTAAGGAAAACTATAGGTCTACATTTATTCTCAATCGTTTCGCCAGGGTGTTCGAGTCAACAATTTCTGAGTACCTACAATTTAACCTGAAACACATGTTACATGAAAATCAACATGGCTTTCAAGCCGGTAAATCTACAATTACTAATCTATGTCAAACTCTAAACTTAATACAGCATGGTATGTCCGGTGCAGGTCGGTATGATGTAATATATTTTGACTTATCCGAAGCATTTGATTAGGTCAACCACTCCATTTTGTTACACAAACTTAGTTTGATAGGTCTCTCCCCTATATTGGTTCAATAGTTACCTGACCAACAGAACTCTTCAGGTAAAAATTAACATCACCCGCTGCTCATTTAGTGAACTGAATTTCTCAAGGGTCACCTTTGGGGCCTGTACTTTTTAATGTTTTCGTCAATGATATATGTACAAGGGTCTCTCACTTAACGCCAATGCTCTATGCCGATGATTCGAAGCTCCTAAACAAGACATTGACAGACTTCAGGAGGATATAATACAAACTGAAAATTTGTGTCTAGACAACCAAGTGAAAAGTAAACACCGCCAAAGCTTGTGCTTTACAACTAAAACGAATTATATAGTGAGCAGGTAAGTTGAAACTATGAAAGATCTTGGTATACTTGTTGATAATAAATTAAAATTTAATGAACATTTTAATTATTATAACTATGGAAGCGAGAAAACTTATTGGTTATATCTTAAATCAGTGGACGGAACTAACAAACCTACAGACAGTGTACCAGTAATGGACACTTGAAGTGGAAAGTTGTAAAATAAGTTTTTCTTAAAGGCGGGAATCATTTCACCTATGTAGGAAAATTTAATATAGTATGTTCTGATGCCGCTGAATATTATTCGCTCGTCATTGGTTTCATCTGGTATTTCTGACATCATGTTGAAGTTAGTTCCATGGTCGCACCTACTCTTCCATGCATTCTGTTAAGTAAGTGATTAAGGTAAGAGCTTTCGTTGTTTATTCATGAAATTACAATAACTAATACCTTTGTTTTTCTGCACTGTTATGTATTACGAAATATCTCTGTTTCAAGCATATACATGGCCAAAACATCTATAGCTTAGATCTTTTATGCAAAGCAAGATTTTGTCCAGTTTTGGATATTCACTATTAATTATAGGGTTAAAATCAAAATCCTTGATTGATTTCAGTTGTTACTAACGTCCTAAGCAAGCTGGTGAGCTTCTAAAGACCAGACTTATGCTTTTTGGTAAAGTGGGGTCCAAAACACTCCGTTCAACCTCAGCGAAAATTGAAACTATGACCACGCGCGCAGAAAGCGATCGCGCTCAACTCGAGGATACTCCGAGGGCGTAATCATAATTCTGTTAGTTGTTTTATTCCAACTTGAGAATAATTATTTACGCTTCATGACCATAAGTTTGTAAGGATCTTTTGATCCCTTCTTTTTCTAGATAAAATGAATTGAATGGGCGCCTTCTTTTTCTAATAATGGACGCAGAGATGTCGTTAATGAAATGATTTCTTTTAGTATTGGACACTATTCATTACAACTTAGAATTTGCATTTTTATAGCCACAAGGAATCTATATTGAAGCCAGAATAGGGTAAGCGAAAGGAAGCAAGAAGGAGTCGGACAGGTCTAAGTTGAAGGTGCCATCAGAGCATTTGTTATTAAAACCTCAGTAAGGATGATCGACCGATGGTTCGAACTCAGGAATTCCATTAAAGAATAAGATAATCAAAGAACAACATTAAAAATATAATATTGTTTAGTACCCATATTCGAAACATCAGCAATCATTATTTAAATTATTTCGAGATAAACAGTACGTCCATTGCTGGAACATCCACGTTTTCTGTGTCCATTGTTAGACCATAAACGTGATTTGCTCTTAAATAGTGTATATTAATGAAAGTAATGGGTAGAAATCACTACAAGAAAGCATGGAGAACGTGTAACATTCTCATTTGGTTAAAAAAAAAAATTAACTGTATTTGAGTTAAAAACTATAATGGTGAAATGTCTATTGCTTGTGCGTGTAACTTATTCTTATATAAAATTTTGTAGGGTCAAAACTCAAATCTGCCTCCATAATCTGGTACGCTACTACGAAAACTGCTCAAGATTTAGTAGAATCTGTCCAAAAATATTTTATTATATTTTTATGTTTCAAGTTCAAACGAAGATATTATTTATTCTTATACTTATGAGTATCGGTGCAACTACCTGAAGAAAACGAGAACAAAAGAAGAGGCAATATAGTCAAACAGCTCATTGACGATATGCTAAGTTATAAAATTAATTGTACGTATCTGCTAGAAAAAATTGAGAATTCATGTTCCTTCGCACCAAACTAGATATCACAATTTTCTTGCTGCCAAAGACGTTACAGGCGGTCTTCTGTATAGACTACGAAAGTCTATAATCAGTATTTATAAACCATATTTTCGTCAATATTGTGTATCACTATCAATGTGTACTTTTTATATAATTTATCTTAAGAACTTTAAATTAATGTGCTTATAATAATGGACTGATTTTTTAAAATAATTAATGAAATATTGTAAAGATTGTTTTGTTTTTTTATAAACCATAAATACCATCCTAATGCATTTAAAACACACTTTGCATGTTACTTCAAAAAGTAATAATTAATTGATGAGAACTTTTCTTCTGAAAAATATACATTCATCAGAAGCAGAAGAACTACAAAAGTGACAACCAAAAGATTATCGAAATAGCTTTGAAAAACTGAAGAAGCCAAACCTAACAGCAAATAGCTGGTTCATTCAGCCTGAATTTAGTTATACTCCTGCGACGTCACTACGACAATCTCGCATGACGAACGTTAAGGGTTTTTTTTTTTTTTTTCGTATGCTGGATGTGAAAACAATGTCATTTCAATAGTATAAGTGTAGTGGGCTGGTACCGGATTTTAGTGTTCACGAACCTACTTCTCTGCAAGATTGTTACAGAATATTGTCCTTATAAACTATATTTAGAGGTGTATATTTCTAAAATGCGGACTATACGCATAATTAACGTATTATGAAATAGTAAGGATGTCAGTTAGAAATCAAGAAAGAGGTTCCACAGGTTCCACAATGAGAGTTTACCAGAGACTTGCAAGATTTTAGTTACGCCACTGATGGTGGTAGGTGAATACACAAATTGAAAAGGAACAGTTTGGATTTCACAGAGGGATATGGAATGAAAATAAATGCAAGGCAAGCAAGAGGGATGGTAACTGGTACAAATGGAAGCACAGCAAAAATTAATATTAGAGGAGAAAAAGTAGGACAGATATTTAAGGTACCCTTGAAGTATTATAAATGAGGATATGAAGTGTGAAAAAAAGATAAAGATGAGAAAAGCACTAGCGAAGGAGGTATAGAGTCAGAAAAGACTTCTGTGGAGGGATGAACAAAAAGAATGATGAAGTGTTTTGTATGGAGTATTGTTACATAAATGTGAAACGTGGACTACACGAAAGAGTGAAACAAAAATTAAAAGCCTTCGAAAAGTGGACATGGAGAAGAATGGGAATCTCCTAGACACAGGAAATGTGTAATCAGAAGTGCCCAAAAGAGTACGGAGGAACGAAAAGTACTGGAGATAAAGAAAAAAAGGAACTGGTTAGGGCATTAGCTGTGCAGAGATATGCAACTGAATGGTTGAGGGAAAACGAGGTAGAGGAACACTAATCTCATCTGATAGTATTAAGAAAATTAAGCCGTACGCTAAGACAAAAAGAAAAGAGCAAAATCGAGATAAATGGACAGCACTTCCCGTGCCTTGAAGGACCTCCCGCTTTTGGCAGAACACTAAAATATATAATTGAGATTACAGTTTACGGATTTATTTTATTTCCTTCTCGAAATCTATAATTTCCAAGTGATAAAAAGTGTGCACTGATTGGTGGAAGATACCACGTGAGACTAGTTTCAGATTTCTTGAAGGTGTTTTGGAGGTTCAGCATCGGCTTCGAAAGTCGTGGCTATGCAACCCGCAAAACATGTCTGTAAAATATCTATAACAACCGTTTAGTAGTTTCATTACTGTATTTTTTAAATTGTCTATGCTTGCTTTTGTGCTTAAACAATTTTACTGGGGCCAGTTTTAATCCAGTTCTTAACAGTTTTCGCCTTACTTAATCTAGGAATTTCCCTTGAATCATTTTCAGAGAAAGACTGCAATTACTAAACCTTCAAAAAGCTGTAGTGAGTGTAGTCTCTTGTTTGGTGAGGAAAATCTCATCTGACGTGGAAGAACAGACAGGGTATATACTAAGAACAGCAAAAGGACATCTTACCAAGTTGTTTGTAATGAGTCAATTGAAAATTCCCCGTACTGAAAAAGAAAAACTATAAATAACATCCAGAGCTGTCACTCCTCGATAATGAAGTCAATTAATTACGTAGTTTTCATATGAATCCAATAGACAGAATACATCGAAACAAGATTAGTCTAAAAACCAAGCATTAACAATGTGGTTTGTACAGTCAGCGCCAAAAGTTCGTACACAGTCGCAAAAATGTTTTCACTGAGTAATCTTGAAATGAACAGACCGATCTGAGGACAGTGTTCTGTTAACTTAAAGAAAATCACATTCTCTTTAACTTACAGAAAACCATACTTAAATTGGTCTATCCATTCCAAAGTTATTCTGAGAAGAAATACAACTAGGTACAACCTTTTGGCGCTTACTGTACACTGCAATCCATACTAGCATGTTCAGTTTGGCTTACATTGCTGTATACGACTACAAACGTTAACTTCAAGGTACGGTGATCTGTTCCGGCTGGAAGCTTCGTGAGTAAGCAACATTGTAATAAAACTTATTTTTGTTTCTTCGCGAAAGTTTTTCTTTTAAAAAAAATATTACGGTCATTGCGTTTCTTGGGTAAACCAACGAATGTTCTGTAGTTATGTTTTAAACATAGCAATAATTTAGAATGAAAACATACGAAAGAAGAAAATCGTTACACACTTACCTCATTCTCCATAACAACAGTTAGTAAGTGCCTCTGGAGTTCGAGAACATTGTACTCCTTAAGAATGGCAGTTATTTTCACTTTATTGGGTTTCACTCCTTTCACCTTTTTCTTAAGTCTGCTGGGTACACTAACTACACCATCTAACCTCCCCAAATGTTCTACTTTGCACTTAGGTTCAGCTAATTTAGTGGACGGATTACTACATTGTTCCTGTTCGGTAACAGGAATCAGTTGGGTCTCAATTTCATAATCGTCTATGGTCGAAGTTGACCTTTCCATTTTCAACCTAGATTGTTGTTGAATATCACGGCACACAGGTTGAAAACAAGATGGCCTACCCTGACCTCCGATTTGAGCATGACTAGAATTACTAGGAGCTGTAACTGCAGATGATAATGGTTTCATACAAGTTCTACTAGCTGCTGGCACCACTACTATATCACTTCCATTATTCACTCTGCCTGATGCTCCTAACACAACACCTCCTGTCCTTATTTTTGCTAGAGGCACGGAGAGTAATCTTCTGCACGGACTGTTCATACTGCTATTGGCACAGCTCTCCTTGCCATCACTCCCTATGCTGGTCTTCCGACTACCACTATAACCAACACCACTACTAGCACCACTAACACTACCACAAGCACTCGGTTGATTCGACAACATATCCTTCACAGAAGCACTGCTGTCTCGCCTCGAAGCTGAACTTCCAGTTCTCACAAATTGAAGATGTAGATCATGAATTCGACTGTTGAGCTCGGACTTTTGGGTGACTGCGGCTTTTAATTGATCTTCCAGTTCCTGTTTTTGGGACAATAGTTGTCTCATCTCGTTTTGCAGCTGTGAGACTCGAACCTGGGCCTGCAGGGTTTCTGCTTCCATCTCGGTGACCTTGTCCAAAAGTAGATCGCGCTCTTGTCGTAAACGCTGAACTTCCACCGTGACATTGTCCATCGTTCTATGCCCACCACTAATTGATACGGGATCTCTTCGAACACTTGAACTGTCACCCCCACATGGCAATGTCCGATCCGCTGCTGAGGTACTATTTGTCGCATCATCCATCCACTCCGGCCCAGCAGCCTGAGCCATACCCACACCAACAACTTTCGAATTGTCCGCGATTTCGCCTTGAAGGCGGCACTGTTCTTCCTCAAGCTTGTGCTGGAGGTGTTCCACTTCTTGACGTAACCGAAGGCCTTTTCGCTGGATAACGTCCAGTAGATTCCACAGCTCGTCTTCACCTGATAGTAGCGTGCTTCCCACTCCACTGAGCAAGAGCCGAGGATCCGCTTGGCTAACCTCCGGACCTGCCGCCGCCGCAGCTCCCGTCTGATGGTTATTAGGCCACGACTCCGGCCACCTAACAACATCTGCGGACCCACCAGACTTAACCACATTTGGACTTAGTAAGGTACTAGAGCTATGATGTTCTTTTGTCTCAGTACTGAACCCAGAATCTTGCACGGTGCTCCCAGAAGTTGTTGCACCATCTCCACTCTTAGGTTGCTTCCGAACCAAAAGACGACCATCTGTAAGAACAACCCCGCTTCCACTGCTGTTGCTGGCTCTTGGAGCAGATTCCGCCGACGAATCATCCGCCATTGCTCCGTCCGGTGGCTTGTCCGTAGCACGTTCCTTCGGATGTAGCTTCCGACGAACACGAACTCCTGACCCATCTCTCCGAGGTGTTGGCATTTTCGATCGCAAGTTTGGAAATGTATCCATGACCAGGTCCCGGAACTCCAGCAATGCCCCAACTTCATTCTGCAGCTCCTGCAATGACAAGAATAACAACAGAGGATAAGAAAAGAGTGTTTTGTGTTCATCATCCAAAACTATAAGCTTGGGTAACCAAGTGAACATTACGTTAAAACAACTACCCATAGATGATAACGTCTTAAAAAAGTCCCGCCCTTCCTTTATTCCACTACTGGTATCCTATAATTAGTACCTTTTGTGACGTAGATACCAATCATGATAATTATTTCCTTTGAAGGGGGAAAAAAAAGAAATATGAAATGATTTTCTATATATGAGTGAGTTTAATACCATACAGAAATACTATAATACTGAAGGATTTTAAAACAATAATTTTATCATTTCTCAGAAAACAATGTGGTTTATCTTTCATTTGAACAAGGCTAACGTCATAGCAATGGAAAAACACTTATTTCATTGAACGAAAAAATACTCAGTTACTATATTTTTTACATTTGCCAACATTGTAAGCCTGTAATGTGTATTTCATAAAAGAAGTCTCTCACAATTTCGTGAAGAAAGAATGTGAGGAAAAATTGATTAAGTTCAGGAGTATCTACAGGTGGTAGAAATGTCAGTTCTAAATAGAAGATTACAACAGAAAAAGCATCGTAAACGCAACCCTCACTTTTAAATTTATATCATAAGGATGAGCTTTAATTAAACTAATGGATTAAACTCTGCATTATTTTTTTTTCGAAAATGTGATATTTTAACCCTTACTAAAATTCAAATTTAAGATTGATGGCCTTTACTGCTATTTAAAGCAATTACGTCATATGTTTTTAATACATCCATTGGAGAAAGAACAGAGAATGAAATTCAATGTACCATACTTGCATTCACTTCGTGAGACTAACAGAAACCAGAGAACATCTTAGTGAAGATGGTTTGTTGCGAAGTTTGAATACGGAACTTCCCGATTCATTTATATTTTTAGTGAGTATACAGGAAAGCATGAAGAATATGTATCAATGAATCCATTTGACGGGTACACGGCATAAAGCAGCAAAGCCCAAAAAAACAAGTTTTACAGGTGAAAGATAAAAACGTTGGGTGAAAAAATATCTTTTACTGTTTCTAGAATCGTCAATAACTTTGCACCCATTTGACTGTTACTCTTCACGACACGCCCTGATCAAGATGATCAATGAAAGCAATGGAATGACCATCTCCTTTTCCGATCTTTTGGGCCAGCTAATTTGTCCTGCGCCCTTCATTTGGGAATTCTCAACATATCCTGTATTTCACTCTCTTCTAATTTATTTACATTCTTTGATTTCAGTTCTCAAACCTGATTTGCAATAAATATACTTAAAGGACGAAATGTGCGATTTTTAAAAGGAAGGCTTCAAAATACCTCTATCATTTTATTTTTTATTTTTTTTATTTATTTTTTTTTGTTATTTTTTATTTATTTTTTGTTAACATCGGAAATTGCTCTAGATACATGTCATGAAAATTCATGCTGATTGTTCGAATCAAAAAACACCAGTGGTAACATAAGAACCTACTATTCGAAGCTGTTACTTGGACAATATACTGAATCATTCTAAACAACCTTAGCTTGTTTGTTAGCTTGTCTAAGATCATATACGTAATTTTCTTGGCTGATTTCTTGACTCCTTGATTTTTATTACGTTTACAACACATTATTATTATTATTATTATTAAAAAAGACACACCAATATAATGGATGTTAGGTCTTACAGAGGAGCGGAAGGTGACACCGACGATTATTTAGTGATTACAAAGGTGAGGGAAAAGTTATGCATCGCGAACAGACAAAGCAAAGGATCAAACAAACTTAAATTCGAAGTTAAACGATTGGGTAATCCAAGCGTAAAAGCATACTACCAACTCGAAATCTCAAAAGGTTCGAAATCTTAGCAGACTAGTAGTAATAAAGATGAAATGATTAGTGAAAAATGATGTAAGATAGATTCTATTCAGTTCAGAAACTCATAAGCTCGCGATTAATATCAAGAAAGTTGACACTGAAAATATACAGAACGGTTATTCTGATGGTAATACTTTACGGTTGCGAAAGTTGGAGTACGACCCTAGCAGATAAACATAACGTGTGTTTAAAAATAAGGTTTTGAGAAAGAAATACGGGCCGAAACGGGACGGGATGACTGGAGAATGTTGGGGACTGCATAATGAAGAACTACACGGACTGCACGACTCACCCGATGTTGTAAGAATAATGATATCACGACGACTAAGATGGGCAGGCCATGTAGCTCTGATGGGAGAAAATCGAAGACTATATTCTATCGTGGTAGGTAAGCCGGAAAGCAAGAGACCGTTGGTAAGACCGAGACGACGTTGGGAGGATAATATTAGAAGGGATCTTCGAGAAGTAGGTGTTTGTGATGAAAACTGGCTTGATCTCGCCCAGGATAGATCCTGATTGCGAACGTCTGTTACTACGGCGATGAACTTGCGAGTTCCGTAAGCTATAAAGTAATTATTAAAAAGCAAATGATGCATTACAAGTAAAACTAATAATACACTGCGAATGGTCTGTATTAAATTTAATTATCTTGTGATTATTTTCCAGTTGATCGAATGTGTGTAAAAAGATGTACAAGAATGCACTCAAATTTCAAATATAAATATTGTATAAGAACATGAGAAAACTCTAAAACTAAGTCATTTCGAAAATCCCCTGGTCATAAGTACCCCGAGCGAGTAATTTCTTTCAGAAACAATGTTCTAGGCTACTTTTGCAAACAAACAAATGTTACAGCAATCTCAAAAGATACCCGCCACACTTTGTAGTGATACCTGTATTTTTTAGTATAGTGTTCTTTCAATTTAGGAACTCAAAAGAAATAGAACATTACACTAAAAAATGTGTATTTTAACATCAACGTAAAGATACGTTGAGTTTCCTTATTGCTACAGTATTAAACCAGGCCAAGTATATTGCTTAAGAGAAATACATTATAATTTTACGTCGAAAGTTTGATAGTTTTCCACATCGTTCATCTCAGATTTGTTGCATTAACTTTTAAGCCCTTCAACTTGACCGCAACTCAATGTAATAAAGTCTTAGAATTTGCTGTGTAATAGGTAATGCCCAACTATTTTATTGAGGCGCCAAGAATGAGGCTTCCATTTACTGAATTATAATTATATATAGGAGAACCATACGTGAACCATAAGAGAACCAAGAGATACTGACAAACCTCGAGAAACATACTTCATTCATTTGTACTTATTTTAGTATGCGTTTCGTGGAAAACTTAAAAATATTATATCATAGATCACATCATTT
>JAGDQP010029329.1:0-23452 GCA_022664845.1 Lepisma saccharinum | reverse complement strand
AAAGAACTTGGCTCCACTTTTTGCACCTCTGGTGTTTTTGTTCGGATTTCACAGCTTTTTGTACGTGTATAATAGATATACTCGCTCGCTCGGCCTCGTTTAGGTCCTCGCCCCCCGTAGCTGGCTGCGCCCCCAACTTCGAGTTTTTGGGTATTTACGCCCCTTTATCGTAACCACTCTCCAGGACACTGTGCTTCCATGTTGCAGATCTTTCCCCATACCCGCCACCCATGGGAATGCCATATTTATTGAAACATAGGGAAGCTTTGCCATATTTATTGTAACCTACTTGTGATGATACACCTTTATAGCAAATTTGCTTCCTGCTGGCGGCCCTAAAATCCACCACCACCAACCCTAAGGCTTTAACATCATCTGGTGTTTTGCTAGGATTTCACAGATTTTTATACGTGTATATATATATACTGGGTTCGCCTCGCTGGGTGTGCTGCCCCAGAATTCCGTGTGCGCCCCAACTTCAAATTTTTAGGGGCACGCCCCCTTTATTGTAATCAGACTTTCTGGGGGCAGCGCCCCATGCTGTGCAGACGTTTTCCACATCCCCGCGGGGGCCTCACCCTCATAGCGGTGGTTTGATCGATTTATTGAAACATTTTCGTGATGGTACACCTTTATACCAAATTTCGTTTCTCTAGCTTCAGTGGTTTGGAAAATGGTATTTGGGCGGCTATGTTGAATTAAAGAGAGCTATTTTTAAAAAGTTTTTCTTACATTGCCGTTACCTACCTGTGATGGTACACCTTCATACCAAATTTCGTTTCTATAGCTCGAATGGTGTGGAAAAAGTTTTTGTGCGGCCATTTTGATCCAAGTTAACAACTTTTTCAAAAATGTAAATTATTCCTAAACTACACTTGTTAATACACCTTTATGCCAAATTTCGTATCCCTAGTTCAAACGGTCTGGAAAATGAATTATGAAGTCAGCCATTTTGGATTCAAAATGATGTTTTTGCAGATATTTTGTAATCTACTAGTGATGATATACCGTCATAATTCGAAATTTCATATTCCAATTTTTAACATCTTGTTTCTTACAGAACCTCAAAATCGTTGATTTCGCAATAAACTCTTGTTCCTGTATAGCATGCTGACGTTTTGTGACAAGCGGAACACGGCTGCATGCACTGCCGTGCGTGTTGATACTCCCCTCGATTCGCTCGCGTCGCTGCGCCAAGAATCCAACGGCAGGCCGCGCATCGAACTTGAGGAATTTGGAGGAACTGAGCCCTTTTATCACAACCAGAATCTGCAGGGCACTGCGCCCCATGATGCAGATATTCCCTCATACTCCATAGCGCTGCGTCCGAATGGGGGAAACTTCCACATTCTGCCTGTATAACATGTTCCTGGCAGTGGTAACGTTTGTGACGAGTAAAACTTGGTGGAACACGCAGGAGCTAGGCTCGAGGAACTAGGCTCATCCATATTCCATTTCACCACTTTTTAAGGCTGAAGGAGTTGACTGGACATTTTGCACCCCTGGTGCTTTTGCTCGTATTTCGCAGCTTTTTACACTTGTGTAATTTATATGCTCGCTTCGCCTCATTGGGGCGCTGGCCCCAGTCGCAATCAGACTCCCGCTGGGAACTGCACCCTACTAGGGGAAACGAGCCGAATTTATTCTAACCTACTCGTAATGGTACACCTTCATACCAAATTTCGTTTCTCTAGCTTCAGTCGTTATAAAGTGGGGCTTAGGCGGGCATTTTGGATAAAAGATGGACACATTTTTAACGTTTTCTTATATTTTCGTGACATACTAGTGATGATACACTGTCATACCAAATTTCATTTCTCTATCTCGAACGATGTGAAAAATGGTATTTCAGCAGCCATTTTGAATCAAAGATGGTGACTTTTTTAAAACGTTATGTTTTCCTAAACTACTCTTGATAATCCATCATTATGTCAAATTTCGTATCTCTGGCTCAAGCAGTGTGGAAAATGGATTTATGACGTCCGCCATTTTGGATCCAAGATGGCGTCCTTAGAGATATTTTGTAATATTTTCATAATCTACTAATAATGTTGTACTGTCAAACTAAATTTCGTTATTCTAGCGGCAGCCGTTTAGGCTGTGTATTCTTTAAAAGTTTAGGGTTGGCGGCCATTTTGAATCCAAGATAGCGACTTTTTCAAAATTTTAAAAAGTTTTCTTAATTTTCTATCAATGATGTAGTTTCATACCAAATTTCACTGTTCTAGCTTTAGTCGTTTAGGCTGTGTATTCTTTGAAATTTTAGGTTTTTCGGCCATTTTGAATCCAAGATGGCGACCTTTTCAAAATGTCGGAATTTTTCCTTTATCTACTTACCATCCTCTACCTTCATACCAAATTTCATGTTTCTAGCTTACTCCAAACACCCTAAACAATATGATGAGTGAGTCAGTCAGTCAGTCAGTCAGTCAGTCAGTCAGTCAGTGAGTGAGTGAGTGAGTGAGTGAGTCAGTTAGCCTAAAATGTGCAATTTCAGGGGTCCACAACTAGAACATAGTTTGAGATACGAATATGAAATTTTGCACATCTGCACACATTTACCATATCTCCTTAACGGCGAAAGCTCATATTCCTATCTGTAACATCTTTTTTTTAACGGGGCCCCCAAATCGTCGATTTTGCCATAAACTCTTGTTCCTGTATAACATGCTTCTGGCAGTGCTGACGTTTTCTGACGTGAAGAACTTGGCTCATGCACTGCCGTGCATGTTGATCATACATATGTATGAAAAGTATCAATAGCAATTTATGATTCTTTGGAATTTTATTAATTAACAACAATCAAGTTGTATTTCGCCTATCCAAAAGAAATGTATAAATATTAAGAAGCAGGCACAGATTCAAGGAGGGCTATAGGGCCCGTATCCCTCCTTGACGTCCAGGTATACACTGAATAAATTGGCCTTCAATCCTATTTCCCACTGGATAAAGTGACCCAACTATGGTTTAGTCCCCCCCCCCCCGATCATATCCTGGATCCGCGCCTGTAAACAAGTATGATACATATTGCTAGTTTATAAAATTCGCCTTTTAATGATTTAAATACCCTAAATATTTCGAAAGGTAGGAATGACCCATGTACTCCGTAAGTGTAATTTTATTTGTGTGTTCCAATTAATAGTTAAAGTTTCCTTTTTCTACATTGCTTTTATGAGCCTTGGCTCTGAGAATGTAGAATGTGATTAACATTAAGATTATTTAAAGATATTTTTTCTTCTTTCAAGCTTGATTCAATGTTGCATGTATGTTTACACAGTCCTTCAGGAGGTGTGGTACCTGAAAGTATTAGTCTTCTGCTTTCTCCCAACTTTCCCCGTTCTTGCCACTTTTTCCCATCCTTTACTCATATATTCTTTAGTTACAGACGACGTTTATCTAAGTGATTTTCTGAGCTGGTTTATTTTATATTGAAACGATGTAGATTTTATTTTTGACTCGCCTTCGCTTTTTATGACATGGTCTTGAGTATCTGCTATGCAGCTATTATTATTATTATTATATATATATATATATATATATATATATATATATATATATATATATCTTATCCCTCTCCTACTGTAAAGTGCATATAAGTTGCTTGGGGCTTTTATAAAACAGTCTGTATATACCCCAGCATGGCACGTTTCAACTTGATGTGGAACAATGAAAACGTGTTTTGATGACAGATGAATCACACTATAGTCGGCTATACCATCTGAAAGTGTAATGGGAAGGTCTGGATTTCTACAATGCAAAATAAACAATATATGTATTAATATGTTGTTCCAACAGTATAAGAGGTACATTATCGCGTGGGTTTGTTTATCACGGAATATTACATTGATGAAATTCTAATCTGCAAATCTAACATATATCTTGAACAGCCATGTGCTTTCTGTGTTATATGAACAGTACGGTTATGGTTTTAACAGGACAATAGACTAATTCACAAGCTTACGGCTTTGAGAAAATAGTTACTTGAGAAACAGACTGACGAAATGAACTGGCTTGCACAGAGTGAAAGTCTATATTTTAAAAAATCTATATCTAAAGTCTATATTTAAAAAAGGAGATTCGTGCTTGATAAAAAATTAAGACCAATTTCTCTCCTTCCTGCACCAAGATTTAGCAAAAATAATAGAAACAGACTTCTAAGATTGTTAATGAAACACAACATAGTAACATACGAGCAACACATTTTACCCACAGAAAAGTACTGCAACAGTTACATACTCCTTGATAGACAGTATACTTCAGGGACATACTGTATGCTGATGATACTAAGTTCTAATAAAAATAAAGTTGTTAATACCTTATCGAGGAAATTGGAAGAACTAATCTAAAAAAATGAAACTATGGTTTGACAGTAACAAGTTAGTTCTTAATAAAATAAAAACTCAGTATATATATTTTTCCATACAATACAAAATTAAAGACTCAATAATAGGAACAAACACTCAACTCAACTAATTAACTATATTTTTAGGAATGAGAACATGAAATGGACAAATCACATGCTAACACTTTCTCAGAAGCTTAATTCCAAATTGTATGTTTGCTTTAAGAATTCTAAAAGTAACTTTAAGAACCGAATCGTTAGTTTAGGTTTACTATGGGCAAATCAATCCACAAATCAGTTTTAGAATTATATTTTTGAGTAACACAAGCGAAAGCCCCGTAACTTTTGTAAAACAGAAACAGGTTTTACAAATCATTGTTGAAATTCGACAGAGAAACAGCTCCAAAAATATTTTAAACAATTCGAACTACTAACTATGCCTTCAATAAACAGTTACGAAATAGCAAAGAATATTAAAAAATGAATGAAGATACTCCAGAACACCATGCTTACATTACAAGAAACCAATACAAAAATCATACTTCACCAGATTAAGCATTGTACAGGGTAGTCCCAGACACATGGTCAACAATATATAATAAACTCCAAAACGAAATGAAACGTGAAAAGGACTATAAGAAATTCAGAAGAAAAGTTAAGAATATATTTGGTATAGAAGACCTTTATAAAGGAATACTTGGAAAATACTACATAGATTCTGTATCTAATTCAGACATGAAAAGTAAACTAATAGTTTATACTTTTATTGTTAATTATTGTTTATCATATTATCATTATTATTGAAATCTAGTAATTAGTTACGAACATAGTAAGAATCAAATGCCATAATATATATATATATATATATATATATATATATATATATATATATATAATAAAATGTGTATGTTGTATGTAAATATTGTACTGAAGCCTCCGCATACCAATGTACTTGGTTTAATGGAGTAATAGAAAATAAATGTATCAAGTCCATGGAACACTTATGGGACGAATAAGAACGTCGACTGATGCCACGTTATCAATTCTGACTGCAGCTCTTCTGGAAGAAAGAAATGCTATTCCTCAGAGAATACTCAGACATTTGATGTAAAGTATCCCCCAAAAAAAGTCTAGGAACAAGTTAATCCCATATTGATGTCCACTTATGGGATATTTCCCGATGAGATGGTCTAGGAAAGGTGTTTAGTTAATGTCCAAACATTTTCAGCACGAAATAATTTATGGAGAAGCTTCTGAAATTTCTTAGAAGTTGATATTGATGTTTCCATACTTGTATTCCAAGTATTTTACTTTTTCTTGTACATCTGAACATTTTGAAAGTAAACTTAAATGTATCTCTTCACATGTGACATTTACAACCTCCTATAGCATCAGTTACTAAAGTTTGTAATTGCCCGTATTTTTTTTTATTTATGCATGGAAGAATCCATTAGTCAGGACGAATGAAAGAATCAGCATTCGAATTCATCGGTATCTATCCAAAATTGAACCACAGACAACAGTTTGCGCCACCTTGTTACAGATATTGGGTTCGAATATAAGGGGCGGGTATAAGAGTCTACTATCTAGTACACTCAGATGCATATGAAATGGTCGATAAGTGTACTTTCTAAGTCCGAAAATTTGCACAATGTGGCAATAAGGACTTAACATTTGATATAGATTTAAAATTAACGTTCTATTTCTTACGCTTGCAGTGTATGGTAGTTCGTAGGTGCCGTATTGTCCAAAATTTGGACTCAAGAAAAATGTTATGGTTATGATTTTAAATAATCTGATAATGGAGAGCAAGAGAGAAATATGCAAGTGACTGAAGAGCATTATCTGAATCTACATGACACTATATATTATGATAAATGTAATAAAATTAACTTACTGTTCAAGTCTATCACCTAACGCCTGGGCACGGAGTCCATCAGTCACACGATACAAGGTACTGGCTCCTAGAGGTTGAAATCCTTTTCTAAATATAGGTATCAGCCATCTACGAGGAAAGGAACCAACAATGTTACTAGTTCTTAAATAATCGTTCTTCAGTACTAACATTTAATGAGCTTTTAACACAACAGAATTCTAAACAGTTAAGTAGTACCATCATATTTTTATATTATGTGTCAAAAGTTACATTTTATCATTTCTAGCTTTTGAAATATGAAATAAAATTATTACTAATTTCTTGTTCGTGCCTCTGATCTTAAAACTAGAACATAGAAACAATATAATTGCATAGAAAAGTTACACTTACCGTGGAAGTGGGTACTTCACAGTAGGCAAAACTGTGAGTTTCTGTTGCTTTATACTGTTGTCTAATTTTGAATTTCCTGCTGCATCTATCTTAAAGTTTGAGTTAGGATCGAACTGATCCTGTTCTTAAGATGTATTCTGAATTGTATTTTGCATCTCATTTGGTAAATCAGACGCTCATAGGTTTTCTGTTGTTTCTATAATTGGGTAAATTTAATTTTTGGACAGCCCCTGTATATGTTTTCCTCTTCCATCAACTTATTAATTTCTATTTGGGTTTGAAATTCCTTACATCTTTTATCATCTGGTCGATGTTCTGATCTTCCACAGTTCATACATTTTCTCGGATTAGTGCAAGGCAGAGAGTGGAATATTGATGCACAATGAACACCCGTTTTGGTATTATAACAAATATTAGCGTTGTGTCGGAAACCCAGACAGACCTCACATTGTGTTACCTTTCCAATTATATAGCGAACTTAGAATCGCACTCGATATACACTTATATATTCTGGAAGAGTCTGAGATTCGAGTATAAATTCCATTAATTTAGAATCACTGAAGTAGCTTTCTCCGTGTTCGTTTTTGGCTTTCCGTTTAAGCCTTTGTACATTAATGATTGTGAACTGACATTCTAAGTTTTCGATAATTTCCTTATTGGTCATATCAAGCGGGATACCATAAATCACTCTGAAATTTGCATTAATGTTCGAGGAATCTTAGCATTAAGATGAAGGTTGTCCAGAAGTCCAGAAGCTCTGTATTCTGTAAAAACATGTTGGCTTGATCACGTGATGTGAAGGTTAGTTTCACCGAACATTTGCCGAACGGTTCAATACTGCATATTTGATTCCTATTTTGATTAACATCTTATAAGAATAGTAGAAGAACCGCCCAAAACTTTATTGATAGTACTGCTTAACAGAACTTTAAATGGTTCGTGATTACTTTCCCAAAAAAGTTGGGATGACATGTTTGAGCTTCAAGTCTAACCTTGTAAGTTTACTGAAATAGCCCTAAACAATAGGCCTTACTTCGTATAACTATTTCTATACTCAAAGTTTTCCACAATTCGAGTATGAAGAATATATGTTGACTATATCATGATCTTGTTAAATGATTGATAATGATTATAACATGTCACTAAAGATCATTAACACAAGAATAGAACAACTTCCCTAACCATCACACATGCCTTGCATATCACTCGCCATGTCTTTTTTTCGAAGTGCAGACCAGTGCCCTAAGCATGTAACAGCTTGTCGCAGACTGCCTCATCATGGATGAGGAGATTATCTACTTTTGGTTTGAAATATTGTGTTCATGTCTTAGTGAGAATGCTTATTTAGACTTTTGGCTTAAAATGGAGTTGTTTGGAAGTTCAGGAATCCAGGTCTAGATTTTGATGAGAAAACTGTAGGGTAAAAGAAGAGGAAAAACAAAACAGATTGTTCTTAGATATAAAACACTGTAAAAGCAACTCTAATTTTCCGCAAATATCCTATGCTCAAACAGTAGCAGATAAACCAAGGAGAAATAGAAATCACCTAGAGAATACAGTAATTGACAACACCAAGGTTAAAGCAACTCCTCAATTGCACGACGATTCCAAAGAAAACGATTCGCAAATAATCAAAACAACAAATAATAAACAACTAATTGAATACACAGCCAGTTCAAGTTCAGATTATAGTGTAAATAGTCACTTAACAGCATTAAAAACCAAACGCCTCAAGTTATCTACTAATGACAACTCAGACTCTCTAAATCAAGTCCATTCTAATGATGGAAACAGAAAAATCAAATCTTCAAAGCACAGGTTGGACTTACGAATACAAGATCAATCGCCTGCAGAAATACTAGATTCCAACCAGAACCAATACAGTGCATTAAAGGAACCAACGAGACTAAAGCCTGATATGGAGGATAAGGCCAACAAGATCCACCACAATAACAGCAACGATCTTCAAGAATTATCGCTCAATATCGAAATTCAACCCAATCAAGTACAAAGCAACATAAACTCTGAACCTAAAGATCCATTACCTGACTCTGGAAACCGATAAAATTGGAACCAAAACAACTCAACCCAAGGGATATAATCTACAGCTCAACCTAATCAAAACTCAGAACAAACAAAAGCACAAGCATATTTAAGCGTCCAAAACTCAATATCACAGTTATTTAATAACTTAACTGAAGATCCAAGATTCAGTTTACGTTCACATATGTACACAGAATACTAGGAACTAATATATAAATTTAATGAGAAATATCTATCATAAAAAGTGCGATCAGTCCATTTTTACTTTTACAAATACAGTATATTAGTGTTAGTGTTTTTCTTGTTTGCGCTTTGTTAATAATATTTCATTGATCCTTGTTTTAAATGTTACCTATTATTTGTTAACTAATTCACAAAGATCTGACAAAAGTTCGGAATGCAACACAAGAAACTGTACTTAATGTTTTTGATCCAACGAGCATAGCTATAGATCTGCAAAATGATATGCAGTTAAAATAGCTAACAGCAAGGATGCTCTCAGGAATCAATGTAAAAGCTTAACAATAGCCTCCAGTTAATTATGAAATGAAATAATATGAAATGAAATTATTTCTGGAACGCGATTCATAATTAAATATGATGGTCGGGAACATGGTGGTTTAAGAGAAGTAGAAAGCCGTAGACATTTTTAGTGTTTAATTTGCATAATTTCAAAGTGTTCTTGGGCTTCAATTCAAGAAAATTTATTCAGATATATTACATAGTGCTTCATTGTATCATACTATAGTTCTTGAATGCGAAATTCAAAATTGGCAGTGAGAAATACATCTAAAAGTGACTGTGACTAGAGTTTTAAGAGTGAACTGACGACTATGGCGGACTGTAACCATAGCAACTTATAAATAACTTACCTTAAAACATCAATTATTAGGACTGATAGACTGTAAAACTGTATTATATTATAAATATTATTTAAAAAACAGCAATTTTTAAAACGAACGAGCAATGGATGAGCATAATTAGCCAAGTCCGCGATAGATTACAAAATACGAATACGAATACCTAATAAAATACAATCTCGTTGTATCTCAAAGGTAAATATCGTCGTAGGAACTGCAATATCCGCTATGTGGCAAATTTTTTAGGAAGGCCAAAAAACCGGTTTCTGTTCTACAGTCTTGAATACAATTTAACTACATTAAAGTTGCTATATCTCAAAAAGTAGAAGTTATTTTCACATGATTTTTTTCTACAGTATGCAGAGGACTCAGCACTATAAACTGGTGGAAAAACATGAAAAGTTAAAAAAATGCCACATAGGGCATTTTATATAAATGTTTACAAATCTGTGCACAGAAGTGATTCTTCTTAATGAAACTACATATATGTTATACATTGCATTGGAAAATAAATATTTAAAGTATTTTGGGACAATGTATGAAACCTTGTTTACATTGTTGGATGTATGATGGATTTGAAAATCATACAAGTTTATGCTAATTGAAATCTGAGATTTTATTTTAATGATAATTAAACTAAGAATATCCGCGAGATATCAAAGTTTTCCCACAAAGTATGATCTTGAATGATATTCATACAAATTTGCATAATTTTAGCTAGCCCGAGTACATTGTTGAGTTTACGCTTTCAGTATTTATTTCGAAACATGCCTAGGATTAAGAAGCTTGGTAAAGATAAAGAATGCGTATCTACTCGTAAGAGTAGAAACAAATCTAATGAGAAACAAACCTTATCTGATGATGAAGGAAAAACAATGACGTCCTCAGGAGATACGTCATGCTTAACTTTTCAGGCATTACTGTACAGGCGTTTTATTTCCAAATACATCCTTTTTGAGCTAGAAGTTTGCAAATTAGGGTGGCATCGTCACAAAGGACTTCATATATCCAGAAATGATAACGCAAGCCATGTCAGGATAACAAATCACAATCACAGATGTCCCCGATACATCTACGTCAGCAAAGCTTATGACTGAAGAATACCGCTTAAAGAAGAGTTCAATGCCTCAAACCGAGACAAAAATTCCTTTGTATAGGTTTTGATAGGTATTTACTTTCGACACTAAAGGCGTGCAAATGTATGGCTGCATTTTCACAAATTACATCGAGAGAAAGAGCACACTAACCATGTCGGTTTACCAATTCACAAAGTTGTATCCAAAACATCTATATCAGCAAAATTTATGATTAAGAGGATGTCGCATAGACGTTTCTCCCTTCGTAGGAATTTAATTGTCAAGGAATTGTTATGGTTTCATGGGGCAAATATTATGCATTAATCTCGAATCATAAGCTTTGTTGAAATAGATGTATTGGGTCCATCTCTGATTGTGATTTGCTGAAACGATATGGCTTGTGTTATCATTTCTGTATATATGAAGTCGTTTGTGACAATGTCGCTTTGATTTGCAGGCCTCCGAAACTACGCATTTGCGGAATAGAACACTTTGCGCGGTAATGCTTAAACATTGATCTGCAATTCCTCTGAAAATTTGAACGAAATCGGAGTGGTCGTGGTTGGGTACTTACCTCAGAAATTTTCTCTAGGATCACATTGCGACTATCATTAAGATTCAGATTGTGAACCTGCATAATAGTAGAGAAAAGATTTAAGCATTCTTTGCTTTAATATGTTTCGATACTGAAGGGTACATAATTTTTTTGTTTCCACGTTCTCTTCAACCCAGTTTCCTGACAATTTCCAGGTAACTGGCCGAAAAATGTTAACAATAAAATCGTGTGTAGAATATTGGGTTTCGAACAACGAATTGAAAGTCCGCTGTTTGGTTCCTGCTCAGTTATAAATATTTGTTCTCGTTTATTTTACTCTGCTGTGAAGCAAAATATTTTATTCAATCATTTCGTTAGAAAAAATAAGTGTTTATTTATTTGTTTGTTTTCTTGTTACTGAAAAAGAAACATTTTTCTCTGTGTAGGATTATTTTCTGCGTGAAAGATGGTATAAGCCCAAAGCTAATAAAATTAAATACACCTAACAAGTTACAATTAAATGTCTGGGTTTATATTTGTTTCTTGTCATGATGATTTGAAAACATTACTTGTTAAAAGTGAGATACGGATGAAACAGCTGTTGATAGAAAATACCAGTAAAATTAAGGCATTCCGTTCGCAATTTTTCATTGTATTATATGGTATCCTATAGCTTCTAGAAAGAACACCACAATAGTACGTAGTTATAAAATTAACAATACTTGACTCCAAACGCTTCACGCATCTGTGACACTAATAAAACTAACTTAATTGTTCACTTCCATCGCATGTTTGGAAAGTTAGCCGTAAATGACAAAACCGGAAAATGCAGTTGATAAATCTTATCATTGAAAGAAATATATCATTAGAACAGCTCATAACAATGATAGGTTTCGCTTATATTCTAACGTTTTTCAATGACCCACTGCTCCGTCTTTCCATTTTTCTCGTACTGCATGTTCGTCCTATATGCAACAAGCTCGTTTTCTTTCTCTCTTTCACTAGCAGAGAAGATAATGCATTCTTAATGAGCGAACTGTAATTTCCCACAAATCACAAATTTCGCGCAATAGTAACCTCATGACCTTACAGTCATGCTAATATTACGAGGGTCGTCCAGAAAGTAAAGAACGATTGGGCATAATTATTAAACAACCAAATATATCTTTGCAATACTTTATTAACAGTGTTAGCGGACCTTACTCTGTTTTACAATGTAGTCGCCGTAGCAGTCGAGGTACTTATTGTAACGAGGAACAAGTTTCTCAATACCGCTGTTGTACTCTTATGCCGCCAATGACTTGAGCCAGGACGTGATTGTTTTTGAGGTCCTCATCGTTTGCAAACTGTTCCCACCCAAAACTTCCTTTAATTCTGGGAAAGATTCATGTAAGGTACTCAAAGTGAAACGGCTGTTTTCCTGATTTTCTTAAACCCTTTCTTTCAAGTCATCGGTAACGAGAGATAGCCCGCTACTCCGATTCTTGTCTTGCACATTGGTTCTTCCTTCATTGAACATGATACACCATTTCCTTGCTGAAGACTCGTTCATTCCACTGTCACCATAAACATTTTGTGTATTCCAAAACCTAATAACACCACGGATTTCACACTTGGCGGGATTTTCAATAGGGGCCGCCATTTTAACGCTGACAGAAACAACAGAAGTGACCGTCAGCAATGAAACTCGACTCACACTGAGGCGGGGAGGCGAGCTGACTAACGAACAAGCAATCTTGGTGGTGGGGAATCTGCGCTAGGCGTGGCGTGCAAACGTCCTTTACTTTCTGGACGACCCTCGTAAATGTCAATGAAAATGAACTCAGGTTACTTTTTAGTATTATTAGCAGCATCAGGAAACAAATGTGGATTAGTCAAAGCCGGTCTGCTTAATCGGTAATATTAAAAATAACAATAAAAGCTAGTTTTAAGTATCACTTCACCTTATAATATAGCTTCTAACATGCCTTGAATGAAAATCTTCAATTACTTATCTCTATGCCATACCTTTCAATTTTGAAAAAAAAAAATATATTCAAGCTCAAAAAAAAACTTGATTCTTTTATGTCTGCTGTTTACAACGAACACAGGAAATAAATTTAAACTATCAGATAACTTCCCCGTCAACTAGTTTATTGTCAAGGTACAAATCCACAGTATTTTGCAAAATGATGGGGATATTATTGTAGAGGGTTTTTCCTTACAGTTTCATATCAAAGCAGGAAAACGAAGTATTATTTCTACTTCAATATTATCAATGGTTTATGTATCTTAGAACTTTTTAAAGCGTAGTCTCAATTAGGGTATTTTGGTGCATTTAATGTAGGCAAACATACTTATCTTTAAATCTTGTGGCAAATTCTTCATAAAATCGGCAATTAAATATCTGCCATCTCCAGTTTTTCAACATGTGGATATACAGAATTATGTAAGTTAATTTTCTTCAATTAGAGAAATCTGGTGTGTGCCATGACAATGAGTATAAAATAAGGAGATTAATTTATGACACCTCACAAACAGTAAAGTCACACTCATATTTGTGGCGTAACATTAGGGCCTGCAAGGCTTGCAAAGCAGACTTACCCGAGGCTTTAGGAGACTGGCTTTCATTCTCATTGAAATAACCTTTACGTAGCCCTGAAGGGTCTTGTCAGTGAATATGTAAAAATTAAATGTTCCTTCCGCTACCTGGCTTCATACAATCATTAGATTAGTAATGTAATCGAGTACTTATCCACAGGGCCATCTTAATGCATGGACCTAGAAAAGTATTTACTAATCCCTTATAAACAACGGCCATAACGAAGTAATGACAGCTAAAATACGATTGGGGTTTGAGACTCAGCTTCCTACAAGTAGACCACAGAAAGATTGCGCGACGTACACGTTGCACTGTTTGCCACGTTATAATTGACGACGTCAATCACTTTTCTTATGTGAATGCCATCTACTTCTAACGACTACCGTTTAATAAATAACTGACTGATAAACTATTTAGGTCGTATTGTTTAGTGCATAAACGTTTTCATTAATTAAGTGTTAAAAACTAATAAATTTGTACTGGGAAGAAAATAGACATCAAGTTCTTTCTTCACGGAACGCTAAATCTGACAGATACTGATGTATGTTTCCTGAATGGATACAAAATTCCACTAGTAAGCTGCCGTAATCTTATGATACTCCTTCAAATATGTCCGGATGTTATACTGGGCTGCAAGCACGGATCCGTTAATTCAATGATTTCGCTAATCTATGTTTTCTCTGCTGCATACAGCCTGAACTTGGTGGAAGTAAAAACCTCGGCTTCTATGCATCGTTTGAATCTTTTGGCATCATCTTTAGAAGAAGGTCGTGTTGTGGTCAAGCGCCTCCCTGAAACAAAATGGCTGTCATATTTGGATTATGTTCTTGCTCTGCATGAAGGTTGAGAGAGAAAACGAAACTCGCACTGAGAAATTTTGGAGTCTCTTAATTCGTTTGTCCAGGATGCTAAACACATTTACCGAAATGAATTGAAGGCCAAGAGTATGTGTCCAGATTTAGATTATAGTGATGTCAAGAAACATGGGCAAAAGAGAAGTATACGTATTGATAGATCAAAACAAGAAAATCTTCTAACAAGCAAACATACTGATGGGGTAGAACAAAGTTCTAAATTTCTTTCTTACATCATGATTAGAATGTCGAAATATGTGCACATGCAAATTTTGGGAACTCAAGCGCAATTACTTTGGGTGATATCGATGATATAATAATAGTCAGATTCTTTTTTCCGAAGAGTGAAGAAAAAGTGTGGAAATACACCATTATATTTGTAAACTGCTGAAAGAAATGGAAAACAAATACATAGTAATGGGTACTGGGTGGAAGGCGCTACCTGTTGAAGGGTATGTTGATCACGGCCGCCATCTTGAAGCCCACCATATTGGATCTCAATTGTTTTTTCTTAAATAGGAAGAGGGTCGTGCAATGTATCATTCTGGGCTAGAATTTTACGGATAATGCGTTTCTGAAGTCAGTTTTACCGTAAATGTATTATTGTGAGAGATATTCTTGTATGACGTTGGTGTGGCTGGTGATGCAATAACCTGAAAACACCCATTTTGTTGAAATAATGCAGGAATTGAAACTAGGGATGGCTCCAATTTTTCGAAATCTTTTTCGAAAACGAAAAGACGATGCGAAAAAAAATTCGAAAAACGGAAAAAAATTTGAAAAACGAAAAATTGTCGAAAGACGAAAAATGATTTTTTTTTTTTTCGAAAAACGAAAAATTGTTCGAAAGACGAAAAACGAAAAATGAAAAAATCGAAAGAAGAAAAATGAAACATTTCGAAGACGAAAATTTAAAAAAAAATACAGGAAATACTAGCAATTGTTCGAAAGACGAGAAAGGAAAATAAATTTTGGCGAAAAAAAAATCCACGAATAAAATATTTATTTTAATGCAGTTAATGTAACTCATGGTACTTTGATATAACTAATGTTTCTATGTAGTTATAGATATAAAAAAATAGCTCTAGTTCTATGTAGGCTGATGCTGAATGTCAGCAGATTTTGCTTATTTAAACAGTCAGTCGCAGTAGCCGCATTGGGTATTAATTAATGTTACAGTTTTTTCTTATACACGTGCTGTTTATGAGAAATATGAAAGAAGGATTGAACTTAGGGAACGTCCCGAAATACGTTCAATATGTACGTACATTGGTTACGGGTTAAGAGAATTCGGCTATTCTCCGAAATCTGTTTGTCTCAATGTGATTGTAAACTCGATTTCGTGAGATCTACATCGTTCTCATTTACCGCTGACCATGGGCAAGTCAAACATATTGGAACACTTTACTCGGGACAAGGGCAATTCAAAGTGCAATTGCTGCGACATATTAATCCACAACAGAGGTACAACGACTGGTTTGTGGTATCCCGAGCACGCCACATAGGTGCTATCCCGAGTACATCCCGACAGCAAGTATTAAAAGATGATATTGAAGAAAATCCACATATAGTGCAGCCAAAGAAACAGAGCTAAGAGATAAAATGTTACAGCTTGCAATAGATGTATCACTGGAAGAATAGTTTTTTATTTATTTTTCTAGAACTTATGAAATTATTTCGTAAACTCTAATTTTATTTTTACATTAACTCTTCACGAGTATAGCGAAGATCTAATCGAGACGTTTTGCATTTGTGTTGTCTGTCTCTCTGTCTCTCTCTGGCGCGCGCGAGTCGCGATAACTGCCGAATGCGTGTACCGATTCAAATGAAACTTCCACAGATTGTTTATTGGTTCAAATGACATGTCGTGTTCGTTGGGGAAGAAAATCCGACCATGGACAAGGGGTGAAACCTTAAATAGCAAAAATGTAAAAAAAGGAAGAAATCAACAATGAAAAACGAATTTAATGGACTATTTTCTGTTACAAGAGCTTTTATAAATGTGCAAACATACTTCGGAAATTTCGGCCTATTGGTTCCGAGGGAGTGGGGGTAAATCAGACACGGGTGTAGCCAGAAAATGAGAAAGGGGTGTTCTAAAAGTGCATACTGGCGAATCCAAATCAAACTTTGACAGGTTTATCGCGAGGTCTACTGTTCGAAGAACCTTAAGGTTAATGTAAAGCAACGATCTCCAACAAAAGGTGGCAGCACTACCTCCATATACGTCTAATGTATTTTTTCGTTGCATGAAATTTCAATGCTGCTTTCCACAAATTCAAGCCTAGAGAGTTCTAACTTTGAGGAAACAAAGTTCATAACCAATTCAAGAGTTCTATAAATGCCGATTTCTTATTTTCGTTTTTCTTCGTTGTTGAAATCGTTTGATTGTTGTTGTGAATATCAAACCGTATAACAATGAAGTTCTTTCAACATAAAACAAAAAAGAAAATTAAAAATCGGTATTGATCGAACTCTTGAATTGGTTACGAACTTTCTTTCCTGAAAGTTAGAATTCTCTAGACTTGAATTTGTAGCAACAGCACTGAAATTTCGTGCAACGACAAAATACATTAGACATATGCGGAGGTAATGCTGTCATCTTTTGTTGGAGATCGTTGCTTTACATTAACTTTAATACTAGTAATTGATCGAGCGAAGTGAGTCTCGGCATTTGTGTTTTATGTGTGTGTTTCACGATAACTGCCGAACGCGTGAACCGACTCGGATGACACTTGCACAGATTGTTTATTGGTTCAAAAACTTTATTTGGTAAACTTTATTTTTATATGGGACACTCAAGTAACTTTGGACTTCGGCCCGTCACAATTCGCCCTTAGCTGTTAAAATCTACACCCATGCCCCTGCCGGGACTCGAACTATGGCCTACAGCCGCAGACCGCTCGGCCACCCGGCCGGCTATTGGTTCAAATTACAGGTCAAGTTCGTTTGGAAAGAAAATCGGACAAAGGGGAGAGTATGAAACCCCTAAACGTGCAAATGTAGAAAAAAACAAGAAAACTATTATTATATATCAGGTGTGTAAATATGAAACCGGAATTTGTGCATAGACGGCGTTAGCTGTCACTGTGGTTACCGTAAAACTGTGTCCTTGGCGCCACTTGCTTGTTTTGACTGCTGATAACGATTTGCAACACACAACCAGACAAGTTTAATGTCATAGTGTAGTGTTTAATAGCGTTGAATATGGCGCAATTTGTACCTTCAAACTACGATGTGCGGACAGCATTGATTTTTTGTTACCATTTGAAGAAAACTGCTGCAGAATCGCATCGCATGCTTGTCGAAGCTTACGGTGATCACGCTCTTGGTAAGTCACAGTGCTATGAGTGGTTAAAAAAAAAGTGTCGATTTTGACGTGAGAAACGAAGAACGTGGAAGACAACCGAAAAGGTTTGCAGACAGCGAATTGCAACCATTGTTGGATGAGGATGACGCTCAAACGCAACAACAATTCGCGGATCAATTAAATGTGACACGAGAAGCAGTTTCCATACGTTTAAAAGCCATGGGCAAGATTCAGAAGGTGGGAAAATGGGTTCCACATGCATTGGCTGAACGACAGCAGGATAAACCGAAAAACCACTTGTGAAATTCTGCTCACCAGGTACAAAAGGAAATCATTTCTCCATCGAGTTGTGACTGGTGACGAAAGGTGGATCCATTTCGAGAATCCTAAGCGTTAAAGATCATGGGTAACTCCAGGAGAACCGGCGACATCGACTGCAAGACCAAATCGCTATGGACGGAAGACAATTCTTTGTGTTTGGTGGGATCAGAAGGGAGTGATCTATTATGAACTGTTGAAACCTGGCGAAACAGTTAATACCCAACGTTACCGACAACAAATGATTCGATTTGCATCAAGCTTTGCGTGAAAAGCGACCAGAATATGACCAAAGAAAACTAAAAGTGATTGTGCTTCACGATAATGCACCCTACCACATAGCAAAACCGGTCAAGGAAACGATTGCGACATTTGGCTGGGAAATCCTTCCACATGCGGCTTACTCACCGGACTTGGTGCCTTCCGATTTTCACTTATTTGCATTTATGGGACACGCACTTGCTGACCAGTGCTTCACATCTTACGAAATTGGCTTGATGACTGGTTTGCAGCACAATAGGCACAGTTTTTTTGTCTGGCATCCACACATTGCCGGAACTGTGGCAGAAATGTATCGCTATCGATGGCCAATACTACGAATAAAATAGTTCTTAGCATTGTCATCCAATCACTGTGTCTTTTCTGTACATAAATTCCGGTTTCATATTTACGCATCTGGTAAAAACGAATTTAATGGACTGCTTTTTGTTGTAACTTATAAGAGCTTTATAATAGGGATGGCCACAATTTATCGAAAAAATATTTTTTCCAAAACGAAAAAGACGATGCGATTTTTTTTTCGAAAAAAAATTCTCGAAATACGATTTTTTTTTCGAAAAACGAAAAATCGAAAAACTCTGCTTTCGAAAATCGAAAAACACTTTTTTCGAAAATGGCCATCACTAATTGAAACTTAAATGCATATAAATTATTCCTGATTATATTTCCATGTCGATATTCATTAAGCCGACCAGAGTATGAATAGACGCGAGGGTGAGGTCGTTAGTGGTTGTTTACATGCTGCACCAGAAGTCTTGCCAAGGACATAAACAGTGTTACCAAAGGTGTAGTCGGGAAAGTATACCATAAAACATACTCTTTTAAAACTTTGAAACTTGCTTTTGTGTGAGATTACTATTGTCTCTCATTATTGAGTCTGACTGCTTCCTTCTAGCAAGTGTGGGGGGGGGCTGAAATATCATTTAGGGGCTTAACAGCATGTTTTACGCGAAAGGAAATCACTGGGGCGGAAAGCAAAGGTACTTTTCCAAGGTTAAAGGTCGTTGCATGTGGAAGTCACAGTGCAGACTTGTCGACTTGTAACATTTGTCATTTGTTGTTCTTTGTCCTAAGGAACACCCATTCCAAATTTCAAGTTTCTAACCTTTAACAATTTTCGATTTCTCATATTCTACTCTTTAAGAATGGAACATCAATTTCGCCCCCTCATCGGGGATGTGGAATCAAAAATTAAGATAGCTATTGGTAATGAATTGAAACAAAGTATTTTCATGTTAAATATCAAATTTCTAACTCCAGTGTTTTCTGAGTTGCACTTCATCCACGTTTAACCCCTTTGGGGGGGAGGGGCAACCTTTTAATGCCATAGTTAATCTCTCTAGGTTTTAAGGAATATTTTCTTGAATTTCATATATGGCCTTTAGGCATCTAAGGCTCAGGCCGTAGGAGGAGAAAGAATTCGGGAAGGTGTCGGTCACGACCTACGTTGAAAGTGCCATCCCGGAATTTGCCCGGTGCGCCTGAGGAAAACCCTCGAAAATACTCAGTCAGTATGGTCATCCGCTGGAGTCGAATCCGTGATCTCCCGAATGCTACGCCAGCGCTCTACCACTGAGCTATGGTGGCTCGGTACTAAGGAATATAAGCACCATAACTTTATTCTAATCCGTCAAGGGGCGTGGAATTGTATAGCGCTCAAACAATCTTTCAGTTATATCTTCAGCCCGTTTATTTACTTTGTTGTACAATTATGCATCTAACCTTCCAAAATTATATTTTATTAACAAAAGTGTGGCTAGATACATAACAACTAAGAACGAGAACATAGAGAAAGGACGCAAGTTTAAATACTTCATCTACCGATGCTGTAAGAATAATGAAATCACGACAACTTGGGTGGGTATGCAATGTAGCTCGGATGGGGGGAAACGAAGATTATATTCCATCTTGGTTGGAAAGCCGGAGGGAAAGAGACCTGTGGGAAGACCGAGATGACGTTGGGAGAACAACATAAGAAGGGATCTTCGTGAAGTATTTGTAATGAAGATGAGGGAAGGTAGTCAACCAGCCTCTTACGAAGCAGCCTCCTATCATCCCAGCATTCGCCTGGTGTGGTTGAGGACAAACCTAGACAAAAATGTCACGATGGCCGCTCTCTGAAGTCGCATTCGCGTACCTCTGCATTGCCGCTCCGAAGTCCAGGACGCTACCGCCTGGACCATGAAGCAGGGATGTAACTACTATGTCACAAAAGCCCGCAATGCGAGGGCCCTTCACAATAGCCTCTCAATGGACTGAATCGAACTTCGACCATGTGTATACTTTTTTCTTGGTGTGGACCTAATATGTAGTTACACCACAGATAGTTTATCTGTGGTTACACCTCTGCCATGTAGCCTGGGTAAAAAAGTCTTGTTAGCGTATCTCAAGGTAGAAACTAGAAAACTGTCTAAAGAGATGCAAGAGGTGCGGTGAGAGAGTGCAAGCATATAAGTTTTTTATTAACAGAGATTTTATTTAACTTGCCCAAGTCATCAGTCCTCTTCTTCCCATATGTGGATTACAAGGACAATAAATATAGCTTCGCAATAATCAATATAATTGTAACTGTAATTTAATTTTTAATATCTGTGTTCTAAAATTAATGCAAAACAACCAGCAACAAAATTTCTTGGATGGCAACACTTCAAGTGAGAGGCGAAGAGTAGTAAAACATCTGTGGGTCTTTATTGTTTTGGCATGGTTCATCGCTTGTTCCAGAACTTGCCACGTCTATTCATATTCTGGTCGCCTTATACATTTCCTTCATTATTATAAAACAAAATTGTGTTTTCAGACTATTGCATCAATAATCTATACTAATGTAACACACCATTCTCTCTAAAACTGACTTCAGAAACGTATTTCCCGTAAAATTCTAGCCCAGAATGACATACTACACGACCCCCTTACCATTTAAGAAAAAATCGAGATTCAATATAGCGGACATCAAGATGGCGGCCGTGAAGAACATACCCCTCAACAGGTAGCGCCTTCCACCCAGTACCCATTACTATGTATTTGCTTTCTATTTCTTTCAGCAGTTTACAAATATAATGGTATTTCCACACTTTTTCCTCACTCTTCGGAAACAAGAATCTGACTATTATATCATCGATATCTCTCAAAGTAATTGAATCGGCAGTTTGAAGAAGGCAATAAACGCCAAAAATGTGAAAATCTACTTTATGCCTGATTTGATATCTGGAAGGGATGGCGCATCTATACAATACACGAAGAAAGCAAAAAACATTAGTAAAGCATTCAAAAATAGGTGCGAAATAGATATGGGCAAAACTAGCGTAGCAGCTATTTTTCACTGCTACATGGGATAAATTGCTATGACTGCTACAACCGATGAAAAATAGCAGTTACTGGCTGAGCTGCTATTTTTCTCCGAAGCTTGTTAATGGTAAAACAGATTGTTTCCTGTTTTCTAAACAAACAGAACTGCTGAGAGAACGGAATAAAATGGCAGAGACTTGTCTGCAGAGAGGACAACCATGGCGTGTGAATACCACGTAATTAGTAGCGTCTGTTACTCGTGTACAGAATTGATATAAAGAGCTCTCAGAAAGCACTGGGTGATAGTTGGCTACGTGGAGTAATGAATAAGGCGTTGGAGTTGTAATGCAGTGGTTCCGGATTCGATAAAAGTTCATCGCATAATTCTATTTTTAACGTGGTTTATATTTTATTTATATTTTAAATAGGTTATTTTGAAATGTTATTGTTTAATTTGTTTTATAACTTTATTTGCATTTAACGTGTTTTGTAATATTTTCCGTTTATTCTGATTCTGTAGTCCAATTCAGATTTAATAAAATGGTAAAAAAATGGGTAAGGCATTGGACTTGGGATTCAGTGGTCCCGGGTTCGGTACTCCTTCACCTAAAGTTTTTATTTTTTAGAGAAATTCCTTTTTATTTTGTAATTTCGAAGGAAAGCTCTGGACTTGCGATTATACATTTTTCTTCCTTTGAGGCAGTGAAAACAGTACGCACATTAAAAAGTCCATAAAATTTACATAGTTTAGAAAAAATGAACCAGCATTTTGAAGAAGTGAACAAACGCTAAAAAATCGAAATTAGTTTTTTACTAAAAAACGCACCTCAATTTATACGCGCTTATCATAAGGTAGAAGAAAAGAACGATATCTAGTTATGGAATGATTTATCTGACCTTGGAAATATTAGTCAGTTTGAAGAAGGGAACAAGGCCACTAGCGTCTCAAAACAAGAAGTCCTATTTTCGAATGTCTCAGAAAACACGATTCAGTCGCATGTGCAATAAAAGAGAACACCATACCTGACTTTACCAAACTTCTACGTGCCCTTGGTCACTAATTTTATTAAATTTCCTAATGCGTTTATATAATAACAATAAATCACAGCCATATTCAATCCACTACTGGATGAGGCCTCTCCCCGAAGGGAGGAGTTGTGCTACTGCTCCCACGCTGTCCAGACGGGTTGGGAGAGGAGAGCCGAAGCTCTCAGATCGCCACTGTATTTTATGTACAGGAGCTCCCCAATTGTCCTCACGATGCTGGGTCAACACCGGGAATCGAACCCGGGACAGCTCGCACTGAAGTCGAGCGGGCTACCGACTTGGCTACGCAGGAGCTCAATGCGTTTATATATATATATATGAAAAGAGAAACGTTTTTTTAAAAAAAGGAAGACAAAGAAAATCACACTATGATTCGATCTTGGGTTCTCCGTATTAGCTTTCCGACATGCTACCAATCCACTAAATTGATAATTGGAAACTGTCTGCTTGTCAGTCTCATCTACGGTGAAGGAGTAATGCGCCTGTGCGAGAATGATCCCGCCTTAATAGGAGTTCCTTGTATTTGAGACACTACTACATGGCACTTGTGATTAGTGACAGTTAGAGTGCATTGTGAAAACACAAGTTAATCGTGCGTGCAATAAAAAAAATACCGTACCTGACTTATCTAACCTCTACATGCGTTTGTTCACTAA
>JAGDQP010029328.1:0-23452 GCA_022664845.1 Lepisma saccharinum | reverse complement strand
AACGCAAATAATATATATTAACACAAATCACATGCTGGAGTCACTTCATATTTCAACGCAGAAATAACCAGAAATTCAATATATAGTTCCTTTCCCAAGTCATCACTTCTCAGCTGGCGAAAGAATCCTACCACTGGTCTACGGATTTATGAACCGATCTAATCTAATTAAAAATCACATCACTTAAAACGATAGGTTTACCGAAACACAGAAATAATGAGTATCAATTGCTGTCAACTTCACGTAACAATTCATAGCTAATTCCCAATAGATATTAAGTTAAACATTAAATAACTCACTGCACTTTTTAAATATTACCAAACACTGTAAGAGGATTATGAACTAATGCCTTAGATCGTACCTGGTTAACTGAGAGGTTTCTACACTACGTTCACTGAACATAAACTCAAGATTGTTTTCGAAGAAATATAAAAATTTCAGAATTTCAATTTATTGCTTAGAATGTACATATTTCACGCTTTCAGCTATGATAATTTTATCAGAATCTGAACAGAATTACTGTTGCATTGTAAAACAAACAAATTTGAATCGCTGGTATACATGAATTAAGCCGAACTGAAAGTTATGTAGTCACACGTAAATGTCCATAATTTCTGTAATAATTAACAAATTTTGTTGATGTTTTCACAAATTAATTCCGAAATATTGTAGTACAATTTGGAAAAGTTTTAGTACAGTATTACTTACACGAAAGAAGTTCTAGTCCAAAATGCGTGGTAATTAAAGAATCACTTTAACCTTAATATTTTTGTGACGTCATTACAAATGATTACTACGTTATACAAAAGACGTTCTGAATAAATTTTGAAAATACAAAATATTGTTATAAAATATGATTTTTCATTGGAGAATAGTGGCTGGAGTTGAAACCAAAAATTATCGAACCATGTTGAATAAATTATAATTTACTATTAACATCAAAACGGTACGCAAAAATAATCGAGCAGACAGGTTGCTAATTTGATCAAGTATGGAAAATATGCGGTAGCTGTCAAACATGGCTAACCGGGAATTTCGAATAGATATGGAAAACTGGAGACGAGAAATTGGCATATGATTATTGAAACCTAACGGACCGATATTTATAATGCAAGAATTCGGTCAATAGCGGCCCCATACTAAAATTTAGAACATATTATACATATTGACAAATAATCTCAAAACAAAATATTAAATTTTGATGAGGTGAAAATTCCGAAATTATGACGAAAAAGTCCTGATAGCACTTGTATCGGTATTTATTCTTCTTAATACGATATATTATATTCTCCGGTATAGACGAAATCGAAAATTATATTAAATTTAGTTTTTACATCTACCTTTCGTAGACAGGGCTTAGGAAGTACAGGTGATGGAAAGCCCATGCATCTGGTCGCTTCGGTTTAAAAATTGGAACTAAACTAACATGGCGTGGGAGAGCAGTTCTCCCAGCAAACGGAGAAGAAGGCTGATTCACACCAATCAGCAAAAAACAAGTCACGAAGCATTGACTAGGGCCAATCAAAAACAAGCGTTAGATCCAAGTCATTGCTGCGTGACTAACGAAAACCTGGATGGATAACGATAAAAATCCAAAGAAAAATCCAAGCGGAAAACGCTCAAAGAGTCTAAAACCAACCAAAGAGAATGAGCTAAAGAGAACACACTGAAGGAAAACAAAACGGAGACTAAGAAAATAAAAAGGGGAGAAAAATACAAAATAAAAATGGAACGCCAACTAGGCTGTTACAAAACCTTTAAAGTGCTTAAGCAGTTGACAGATTATTTCACAGCTAAAGTGAACATAATAGTTGGGAGGTGTAAGTTCCACTCCTTGAAACAATCGAAAATCCAATCTTCACAGAATGTTACCATCAAACCACGCAAGCAAGCAATGAAATGCGTAGAGACACTGTAGAATACATGCTAAGAGACCAGCTAGTAATATGCATTAGGAAAGAAGGCACAAGGAAACGATTATTTCCCAAACTAATCTTACCAAAAGCGTTAGACATCATTAGTATTAAAGAGCAGGTGGAGAATGATGCCTTGACTTTTCATCAGACCATGCTAACTTCCAACAGATGTGTGAACGTTGATAAATATAGCAAACCGTGATATGGTAGTCACCAGTTAAATGAAACCTGTATTAAGAAATGTAATCGATGTCAAAAAGCACGCGACAATTCTGCTAATTCTTTTGCAAAGATATTGGAATGTCTTCCATGGCATCGTTTAGGCCATATCGCTCATGTTCATAAACAAAAGAACGGCGTTATAACTAATGTACAAGAAATAGAACTTTCACATTAGCATCTTTATAAGAATATGGACGTTTTGAACACACCAAACCTGGAGGGGCATTCTACATCAAGAGGTAAGTCTTACAATGTCGTTTACCGCACTATTAGCAATCGTTTTCATTTTCAGTACGCTAAAACTACTATGCGAGAATATCTTGAATATCAATTTTTTGTTTTCCTATTTCATCCCAGGTTGACTTATGAGGATTTAAAGTTTAAAAACATGGCGAATTGGGTGCCACCGGACAACATATAAACTCAATATCTCAACTGAGAATTCAGATATTTTAAAAGCATCATTCTCTTCAGAATTGAATGCAGCTTAGTATGATATGTCGCACGGTGTACTCACTTAATTTTTTTTAAATTAAGATACAAATTTTAAAATTTTGTAGTTCGAAATCTCAAAATAATATGATTTATTTAATTTTTTTATTGATTTGTCCATATTTCAAAAAGCTCTGTGCACACTTTCAACTTCGGATTCCAATGGGATCACTGTTTTCAAAATTATGTTGTGCATGCGTGAATATTATTTTTGACTGGTGAGGGTTATGATAACAAGGACAAAAAGAGCTTCAGCGTGTAAGATGAGTTAGTTTAGTGAGTCAGAGGCGAAGGAATGAAACTGCTATTAGACTTGCAGCCTGCAACACCGTTGAAGATTATGAGATATTCTGATTGACGGGAACTTTCCTGTACTTAAGTCTCATAGTCTTATGCAACAGTACATTTGAATGTTAGCCTCAGCAACACAGCGGGCAAATACGGCTCTGGGAGACAAGGTGTAGCGAAAGGAAAGCAAGAAGAAGAGACCACGCTCTCAAGTTCCGTTCCTCGCTAGTAGAAACGGTCACCCTCTAGGTGCAGGCGAAGGAATATAAGCTACTGGTTCCGGTCCTCCGAAGAGAAATGGTCGTCCGCAGCCCACAGGTTGTGAACTGGAGATGGTGATCTACTGGTTCCATTCCTCCGAAGAGAAACAGTCGCCCGCAGCCCACAGGTTGTGAAGGATTTAAGAAGGTTATAGATTCCGTACCTCGAAGTAAGATACGGTCGTCCACAGTTGATTTCTAGGAAGATGAAAGAAAGGAAATATTGCCCACACTAGATCGTATATCGCATCCAAGTTTGGCTCCTTACGAGAGAAGTGGTCGCTTGGGGAATCCCTCGAAGTTGTAGAGAGCTCGTCCAATAATAAAAATCACGTGGTTCGAAGAAACACTTACTTTATTGTCACAAAAGCAATAAACCACTGTTTGTACCGATCTCATTGATCTAACGGCCGGGTACATGCTTGTTTGGGTCATAGTGAAGCATACATTAAATTATAATGTCTATAGATTTACATAATTAAATAAGAAGAAAATGAAACAGTGATTAATAACATAATAATTATTATATAATTCTTTTTATATCGTTAGTTAAATGATATCAAAAGTTCTTTTAAAACACATTGGGAAAATAACAATTACTAAAAGTTGCAAGCTGGTGCGTCATCTCTTGAATTGCTTATTGTGTATAGTTTATACATATTGGAGCTAAATGAACAGGCCGCTGTTCAGCACTGTTACAAGCCAGCCCATAAGATTTCGACTGGACCTTGCATTTGGGGATGACCAATGTTTTCTTATGAATTTTTGTATGCAGAATCCAAAACTGCCGAGTGCTACGTTGGCACCCTTGAACATTGTTTACTAGGGAGGAATTTGTACAGGGTAGTTGGAAAGTCACTTTTATTTGTGAATATGTTTGTTAGTATATTGTTTATTTCTAAAAAGAAGAAATACTTATGATTTTTCTTCAATTTTGGTGTTCTGAATTGGAATATAGCAGCTGCAATTCGCACAGCTTCTACATGCTTCTAATTTAATTAGGAACTTGTACAGGGTGTTCCAAAATTCACACTTATATTTAAATCTTCCTTGAAATATGTATCATGCATATTAGAAATCACAGAAACATTGCAGTGATAAAATATAATTGTTTAAAGCTACATTTATGTTGTAAGTACATTGTTCATAGTAATTTATTTAGAATACGCTAAAAATCACAGAAAATTCAAAACAAAATAATAACAAATATGATGGTACAAGATGCAATTAACAATATGTTCAACATTTCTCGTGTTAATTTACATTATTATTCTTCATCAATGTCTTTAATCTCTTCTGCATCTCCACGTTAAAACTTACTCAAATTAATTGTAGCATATACCACCAAAGCATTTACAGAACATGACACACACTAGTTTTCCAACACAGGTATATCTTCTGGTCGAGCAAGATTTTCTGACAATCAGGAGTATTTGATGAGGGGAAACGCATCGTCAGGAACTAGTTGAACATTTAGAGATGGTTCAACATCTGGAGGAACAACTTTACATAACTGGTCTTAACAATTTGGTTCCTTCGTCCTATGTGGGTCAAGATTCGGCGGTGGTTCTGTCTTCACTCGGAACATAGGCTTCCGTTGTGGATGGAAGGGAACAAAATAGTGGAATCGCTGTGTGGGCAATTTGTTTCGTACCTACATTAATCTGAACTTCTGTCAAATAGAGACTTGACACAATAGCAAGCAGTTATAAAGGACTTGTTTTCTGTTTTATATCACTGGTTACTTTTCTCTGAGAGCCTATTTTTTCAGGCTAATAATTTCTTTTAACACTTTCTAAATGATAGTTGCTTTCACAATACCATACATGTAAGACATTGTATCACATCCAGTGAGGGCATGTGCACGATCATCTGAGGCATTGTATGCTGTTTAATTGTTGTACCAATATCTATAAGCGTTTTCTCCTGACTTGTTGAAGTCTGGATTGGGTTCGTTTGGACAGTACCTTGTTTTATGGGCATTGTAGATCAGACAGCGAATAGGAATGGGTGCAGTAGTGAATTAAGGCTCCAATCTGCAGCTTTTATTACACACGTAGATTCCTACGTGTAGTAAGTTATGAATGGTAGGCTGATTAGGTGTTAAGATTTGGATCTTAAAGCTGGCATTTCCTTCTTGGTTTTTACTTTTAGACATGATGGTGTATCCCTCATATTTGAGTTCTGTCTCTGCTTATATGTTATATGTGGGTGAGCTCCTCGAATTAAAACAGATAGCATGGGTTGACGGTTTGGGCCCTTTGGGGGTGGTAGCATGTTTGTGGATCTGGTGCCATAGAGGTGAGATTAGCTTGAGTATTGAAAATTTTGTAGCTATGCTTGTTTCTGATAGATGTTTATCAGGAGGTTTATTATAATGCCGTTTCTGGAGGTACAATTTTGGAATATTTTCTCGATGGGTATTCCAGGAGATGTCTCGGAAGTAGCTTAGGTGTTTATAATTTGCTGCCATAATGAGTTAGAAAAAATGAATGAATCAGACTTGTTTGATGTTCACTTCGTTGTAGATTAGGATGCTCTGAATCGGATATGTTAATTGAATTATCTGAGTCGTAGTGTAAGTGACGCCTACTACTATCGTATAATTACAAATGGTGGTTTAATATCTGTACGAACTTTAGAACTAATCATAATAACAACGCAAGAAGAAAATTCGACATTAAATATTTTTTTCTTAACCCTACAATGTAAAATTGATGTTCATTAATTAAATTGGAAAGAAAATATAAATTTTAAACATGTAACGGTGTTTAAATACAGTGTGTTCCTGAAATAATTAGACAAACTTTGGAAGGTGAGTCACGTCAAAGCAAGAAAGAAGTTCCTTTCAAGAAATGTCTAAGCATGTGTACTTTTAGAGTAACAGGTGCTCGAAGTTAAGGCAGGATTATAACAAATGACGTCATAGCTCAATAAGCAATGACGTAAGGGGTGTCGGCTGAGCAAATCACGAAGTAGTACCCGATACATCCCTTTCAGCAATGCTTAAGATTCATGAACCTAACAGTTAGTTACCGCCTTAGCGTAGACAGTAGAGTGTCGATTGCTTGCCAGGAGATCGGGTTCGATTCCCGCCAAAACTCTCCGACTGTAGTGGAGTGCCTGAGTGTCATAACTAGCAGTGAAGATCTGGCAGAGTATCGAGGCCTCAGGAACATTCTATACACACACAGAATTAGCCACGAAGTGGTGATTTAATGGACAGCATGTTCAATCAACAACTGCAAGATTCGGGTTTGAGTTCCGGTCACGGATGTTGTCAATTTCCTGTGTTGATTTCTCAAATTTATGCTACCATAAAGATTACTTTAGTATTTATCCGGATTGATTGATTGAATTGTTGTTATTGTTCTAAACGAGCTGGTAAGCTTCTAAGGACGGGACCTACAATTTAACGTGGACTCTGAACCACTGGAAGTCGAACCCGGGATCCTTTGATTACAAGGTAGCGAGGAATATTTATCCGGAATGACACTTATTTGCAACAGCTTCTACTTCTTTGATATTTATATAATAGTATATTTATTCTAATTTAACTTATTTTTTTAATTTAAGAAGACTTTTTATCCGTAGTTAATTCATAATGGGAGTTTCCGATTGTCAACACACACATACAAAAGAAAACAGATGAACTTGTACGAATCTTGATAATTCTCCCAGTTTACTCTTATTTCCTGTCAACGATCAATGGAAAGCCACTAAAGTATACAGTGTACTAAATATAAATATTTTCCAGCGTTTATTGTAATAGCAATTTCATTCATTCCTCTGTGAATCACATTTCTTTGGGAAATGTCTTAACTAATATTATACGTTGAAGTGCTTTTCATTCTTGTTGACCTGACTAGCATAACACCAATTAAACCTTCACCAGAGGAATAAAGTGTTCATGCATGCACAACATAATTTTGAAAAGAGTGATCCCAAGTTGAAACATTGCACAGAACTTTTTGAAGTATGAACAAATCAATACATTTTTTAATTAATTGTATTACTTTTGAGTTATCGATATTATTTTTTTTTTTAACTTAATATCAAAAAAATTAAGTGAGTGTGCCGTGTGATATATTAAGCTGCATTCAATTCTGAAGAGAACGGTGCTTTTACTTTTAAAATATCTCAATTCTCAGCTGAGATATTGAGGTTTATATGTTGTCCGGTGACGCCCAAATAGTTTTTTTTTAAGCCCCGTAAATACCTAAAATTTTATATTTGAGCTACGTTTTGGCCACGAAACAAGTGTACGAATTTTAACAAAATTGGAAAATATATAGTATTTTTAATTAACCACATATGGAATGACATTGGAAGATATTTTAATGTTATTTGCGTATGATCAAAATAGTGAAGTAAATAACGATGGTGAAGGTCCAGTTGCTATTCAGTTTGCATATGTTTAATAGAATTTTTAATGTATCCTCAATAACAGTGTCAGAATAAACCTAATATCAGTTGCTGAGCTAGTAAGAATTGGTGCAGTTAAACAATACGCTGATAATATTACTTTAATATCAAAATTCGTTATCTTAGGAAAGCTACACTTAAAGTGAGACGTTAAGTAGTGTTAGACGAGATAGAATACGGTGTCACAATCTTAGATATGCCTATTAATATGCTGGGCACAACTGGAATAAACAAATCATTTTTCAACTGGAAGAAAAAGTCGTTGATCGAAAATGTAAGTAACACAAGTAGTTGACCAGTCTGAAACACAAGTGCAAACAAAGAGTCTAATGAACAGAATGAACACATTAATGGGGATTAATCAAGAGCTCAAGTTACAGATAGATGACATCATAACTACCTTATTAGAACAAATCAGATATGTCAAGTTAATGCAAGATATTAAGGATAAGGTGCCACAGCAGTTGGATGCTAAAATCGAAGTTTGGTAAACAATTTATATATGTTAATGTCTCCAATAGCAAAACATAACTTAAATTCAGAAATAAGTAACATTGGGATACAAACCAATGTTTCTACACAGGACACTAGTAAGATTCAAAAAGTTATTTTACCTCAAGAAGAAATACAAGTTTGGAATTCTTCACAAGATATCCCACACTCGAAGCCCTAAAGAAGCAAGAAATAAGGAAAGAAAAGATCTATAGATGATAACGAAGAAAAGGAGTACAAAGTTGATACAAAAGAAGTCATGAAAAACAAACCAGATTTTGATATTGTGGAGAGGGCAAACGTGCACACAAGTTAATAAACAAAGAATTTTATGTGCATTTGTGCAAAGATATGACTTGATCAATAGATGAAGCTTTCAGACTTGCTGTAATCTTAATATACTTTCAAGTACGAACGTTTGATTTGCCTAAATGCATTCTTACGGTTAAAGTTATATTTGTGTTGCTGTGATTAAGTGCGGAATTAGGTCAATCTTTATGTGAGTAAGAATAATTTAATAATGTTAGTTATATTCAGGAACATTGTTAAAATGAAAATATTATGTTTTGAAAGAAATTAATTACTTTTGATACAGATAACTCAGGCTGTTACTGTTGCTAAAAATGTTACCTCGCCGATACCTTTCCAGTGACATAACAACCACCTTTCTAGCCCTAGTAGTTATTGAATTGAAACCTTCCCACCCCTCGTATTTCCGGACTCGCTCCTGATCTCGATGAATGATACGGGTTTGAACTCGCCTCGCCGAGAATTCTCCAACGACACCTCAAACATTTTCTGAGCTCAAGTAGTTCCTGAGTTGTATAAGACTTCACACCAGTCGCCGCTGAAGCCTTAAAACGGGCCACACAGCGGAGAATAGAAAATTTGATCCATATAGGTTTAGCCTGTAAATGAATGATCGAGATTAACTGTCCCTTCCGCTACCAGACTTCATAAATTAATTGTATTTTTAGTGGCATTGATCACTCCAACATCGCTTTTAGGTAGAGGTCATCTGTCCGAGGTTAGATTTCCACGATATAGACTTTCGATCAGCATATTTTTCACGCGGCACTTACTTGGCATACACTGTTATATACTTTTCTGTTTAGCACTGATTTGACGCAGGCGCTGTTTCGACAATGGTGCCTTTGTGACACACTCGATTGTGACCAACGGTATTTTGTCGCCCGCTGTTTTGTCACACTCTGTTCTGGCAACGCTGTCTGTCATAATTGCGAACCCTAAAATGTGGCGATCTGGGCCCGGGACCAGTGGGTCCATTTATAAATCCATGTCTGGATATATAATAAATTTATACGCGTACTTTTAAAAATCACTTAGCAATACTATATAGAAAATGTCTCCGGTTTATTCCCCTTGTGCCCCCTCACCAAAATCCTGGATCCTCCACTTACTAGTATAGGTGTAAAAGAGGAATATACATACCATGTCGAACCAGTGGCGGATTCAGGATTTTGGTGAGAGAGTGGCGCAGGTGGAATAGACCAGGGACAATGCCGATATTTTCTCTTTTTAAAATACAAAAGTATCATATTTCCCCTCATATTGCTAAGTTTATCATTGAATATGAAACGGGTATCCTAAAAAAAAATAGTTAAATTAGGTTTGTCCGGAAACAAATAGAAGCTTTTTTCTGAGATAAATTGTTGAAATAATGATATTAAAAATAAAGAAATTTTCCTTGAGGAGAGACTGCGCGGGCCCCGCACCCCTTTTCTGGATCCAATATTGTGTGGAACAGATTTTATTTTCAAGTGGTCACATACTTAGAAATAACGTTTTATTGATTTTTCTTTCTTTTTTTTGAAAATGTCAATAAAATGAAGCATTTACTTCTCAATACAATAATTTCTTATGAGCAGTTGCTAGATAATTTCCTTGTTTCCTTGAGTGAGCGAAACATATCGATATTTCATTGGAATTTAATAATAACGATATTTATTGTGCAATACCAAAAGCTGTTCAAAAACATCTTGATGAATAGAGTTAAAGAAAACAAACAATGATATGTTAATGGAGGGCAGTGTACCAACATTTAACACAAGGTCGGTCAAATTAAAAAAAAAAAGTAATCGTGCCACTTGTCCAATTCTTGTTTACTTTACTTCATACAAATGTTGACTTCAGTGTGTAATTAAGAATTACTGGCGAGAGGAAAATAGGAGTGTTGAAACGAAACGTGAAATTCCATGTGAACATGACTTCTGAAGAATTTAATTTTATCTAGGCATTTAGGCAACTTTGTCTTAGACCGAATGGATGATGATAGGAGATTTGGTGAAATAAAGAAAGTGGAAGAAAACGGGAGAACCTCGAGATAACTCACATACAGGTGATTTCCTACCACAAAACCTACATAACACGAACCAGAGACCGCACGCAACCAGAGGTGAGTGCTCCACCACTGAGACACCGCAGCCCCTATGACCTGTAAGGAATTTAGACTAGCAATAAAAGAATATTTTAACATTTTCAAGAAAGTAAAATCATTCCAGAAATATAAGTGATTGCCCATCATTAATAGTGATTAAGTGAGTTATTTAAGTAGTTTTTTTTTTTACAAGCCCATAAGAAATTTAATTTGAATCAGTATTCCTGTTGTATAGACTATAGTCGTAGCAATTACCAGCATTCCACATTATTTATATGTTTTGTGTATACGCCCCCTTATAACATAAAAATATACTCTTTATTTATAAAAAAAAATCTGGTCACCCTAGGGGAGGACAAAGGATTCGGGAAGGTGTCAGTCAGGTCCTATATTGAAGGTGCCATCCCGGTATTTGCCTGGTGTGATTGAAGAAAAGCCCTGGGAAAACCTCAGTCAGGATGGTCGGCCGCTGGGATCGAACCCACAACCTCCCGAATGCTACGCCAACGCTCTACCGCAGAGCTACAGCGTCTGAGTATCATAAGTCCGAATACTGAGTCTATGAATCTGCGACCGAAATCGCACGAATCCGTAGGATCGGATTTCCGAAACCCCGAAGATCCGGATTTAGGGTCCAAAATCCCCTTTGGACCAGATCTGGCCATCCCTACGTTCTACTTGGAGTTATTAACCCAATTTGTACAATTTTGCAGATGCGGCTTCTTGCCTAGGTACGGTAGACATTTGTCCAGAGGCTAAAAGCCGTATCTCCCATACTTGATCGAAATTGACTTCATAGGATCTACCTTTTATTAAACAACTCTATTTCGGTTGAATGTGCAGATACGATCTTTTCCCTTTGGACGTAAGAATGCATTTTATTTAACTAGAGCCTAATATCACTAAAGTACGATGCAACGTGTAGGCATTTACAATTCCCCTACTCCGTCTTCACTTTGCTAGTAATAATATTATATATTTTCGAATATCCTTCCCCATCCTCTTTAAGTTTCGTTCTTTCGCTGACAACAGTAGAATAAAAGGAATGTGTTGTCGACGGTGTGCCTCTGTTCATGTCCAGTCTAATAGATTCGTGTGATTTCAGTCGCAGATTCAATAACCAAGTTTCCTGACTTCGTTATTATGATACCGAGCCGCCGTAGCTCAGTGGTAGAGCGTTGGCGTAGCAATCGGGAATTCGTGGATTCGATCCCAGCGGTCGACCATCCTGACTGTTTTTTCAGGATTTTTCTTCTATCACACCAAGCAAATCCAGGGATGGCACCTTCAACATAGACCCAGGCCGACAACAATTTTTCTATTATGTAAACGTCAGTTCTTGCTTAGAGTTGAATTTTTCCTTATTTGGACAAACATTGATATTCACCTTATAAGTCACATCACTGGATTGTAGATTAAATGTAATTTACACGTGAAGATTTGGGCTTGTGATTGTCAGTGCTTCTAAAATATTGTATAGCTCTACATAGAGAAGAGTAACCAAAACTTCCAACTTCATAACAAAAACCCTAAAGTATGTGAAATATAATAAATACTACTGACATTTCCTTTAGTCAGTTTTTTTATAATTACTTAAAATCTGTTACAAAAATTAAAACAGTAGTTCCTCGTTTTAAATGAATCCTAATTAACACATTGACGGTATTATGGGAATTACAGAAAAAAAAACTTTTATTTTTATCCCTGTGATCGTTTTTTTTATATATTTGGATGTTTTCTCTAACATATACTTGTCAAATGTGACAGTGGGAACCTTTTTATTGTAATTGTTCGTACATCCAAAAGCAGCACAGCCGAAAACCATTTTTTAAATCACAGAAAAACATAAAAAATGAACTGATTATTTGCGCGTCTGTGAATGCAATAATTTGGATTTATTCCAAACACAATATGGCGAACCGCGATACATGCGATCGGGGCGGCGGCCATTATCGGCTTCAATTTGTTTTCGAGGCAGGGATACGCTTGGGCATCTCCTTTTAATTTAATTCCTCCAAGGCTTACTCTTTTTTTCCCCTCGGTGTGTTGTTGTTTATACCCTTCACGACGCTGAGAGAAAAGTAGCAGTTAAGGAAGTTGTTGCTACTTTTCATCAGTCGTAGCAGTGGAAGCAATTTAACTAAAGTAGCAGTGAAAAAGTAGCTGCTACACTATTTTTTTTGCCCATCCTTAATCAGAAGCATGATAAAAACTGAAGGTAGATACTGTTGTTATCGTATACTGTTATTAGTACTGTCGTCTGTAGAGTGCAAGTGTAGACTGTCAAGTGTCAAGTTCTTTCGTATCTAGAGATGTAATAGAAGAATATTGTACGTGAGTTGTTCGGTGGACTTTGGCTTTCATGATAAGAATTATGTCAGAAGATTGTGTTTCTAAATATGGAGTGCAAAACTGAATACTTTGTTGGAATGTTTCTTTTTGATCTCCTAGATCATTGGTTTTTGAAAGTCTACTACCCCAACTGTTAGATTTACAAGTGTTTGAATGTTGAACTGTGTGTACAAACTTCTATTTAAAAATTGTTGTAACAGTGTCTTCCGGACAGTTGCCCAAGAAATGGATGTTGCTATAGAGAAAGGTGAAGGAACATTGCCAAGTAGCAGAGACATTTCATCCAGTTTCAATATTATAAGTGTTGGATCAATATGTAACTGTGTCCTGTCATCAGTTACGCTCGCGTTTTTTGGTATCTTAGTATTTTTGTGCAAGGATTATATCAAGCTGGTTCTGTTGTGGATAGAAAGCCAAGATTCGTGGGTCGTGTGTCTTATTTTTGTTGGGTTATTCACGTTTGTGTCATTTCCTTTTACATGGGGATATATATTTTTGAATATTGCTTGCGGTTATTTATTTGGTATTGTACATGGTTTTATAGTTGTTGCTGTTACCGCATCGCTGGGAGTTTTTATTGCTCACACAATTATTAGAATATTTTTAGCGGATTTTGTAGTTTTGAGGTTCTTCAACAATGAAAACGCACGAGCAATTCTAATGGTTATATCTGGACCTCAAGCCTTCAAGGTGGTAGCGTTTGCAAGATTAACTCCAATTCCTTTTGGACTTCAGAATACAATATTTGCGGTAAGTACAACTTTATTCACGTGTGTGTATTTATTGTAATGTGTTTGTCAGAAGTAGGCCGCGGGTTTCTAGATCGCTGGAATTCTGTTCGTAAACCATTGGTAAAACCACGGAGCTACTGCAGAGTAATCACATCATGTGCCCCTCAACTATAGTAGTTCAGTTCAGTTGTATAATATGTAGCAGTAGTCTGCTAATAAAATTACACATAAACATTATTCCATATTCATCCTACAATATTTTTAACCATAACTTCTTCCCAGTTCTAGCCATAGTTTCTTCCTAAATTCCGTCACTGTTGTTGATGACTTCAAATCATTACTTACTTTGTTATATTTAGATACACTAGCACTAAAAATAGACTTAGAAGACCTGTTAGTATACATTCGTTCCAAGAAATAATTTCTAGCTGCACGGGTATAATGATAATGAACTTCATTGTTTCGTCGCATCCATCTTTTTAATACCTAGTGTATTGAATCTATAGCTAAAAATAAATAGTGTGCAGATAGTGCAACTGGGCGTCAGGCATAATATTTTTAATGCTATACCAGTAGGCGTTACGACTACAAACGCGTTTTAGCAGTGTTTCTTCACTATCTGCACTCGATCACTTCTATATATCCAGTACCATGAAATACGCTCCACACGTCACTTTTCATTGCTTTTTCACTTGGAATTTTTACAACGATCTCCTTTACATCGTATTATTTACGCATTGTGAAATTGTACACACTTCACTGACACGCGATTTACGGTCAGTAAAATAGTAACCATTGGTTGGGAGTCAGGTTCGGTGATTTATTATTTCTTGAAAACGCGATTTACTGTTTAAATAGTGACCATTGGTTAGGTTAGATGAAGGCTAGGAGTTAGGTACGGTATTTATTTATTTTTTGTATTATACACTTACGTTACTGTTAATAAAATAGTTACCATTGATTAGGTGGAAGTTAGAAGTCAGGTTCGGTGTTTTTTTTATTGCACACAAGATAGTAGTCGCTAGCCAAACACCTAGCAAGCGGGTGTATGAAAAGGCGGCTTAAGAGGTGTTTCTGCTGTGTAATGAATGACGATTTTGATGGGTATTACGTCACGTCGGTTTTCTTATGTTCACCAACGACTACCAATTATTTCTTACTACCTGCCGGCAGTAATACTTCAGCCAATTGAGAGAAAGAAGGAAATGTTGAACTAAAGTGCTTTCATATCGTCGGCACCTTTGATTTTTTGAAAACTATTTTAAACTTCACTCCGCCTACATAATTTTACTTCTTACACATTACCGAACAAAAGATTATTCTCTATTCTGCCTGTAATGTTTCCATTTGCTGACGCCCAGTTGCACTATGTGTACCAAATTAGGGAATAATATGAGGTTAGACCTAGATGAAAAACCTACAGTACAAGGTCCATGAAATGATTGCAATGGAGCAGCTCCAAAGCCTCATTTTAGGGTAGCTACAAAGGCAGTAATGCTAAAAACACCGTGAACGATTTAACTTTTATGTCCGTCTGGAGTGTTTTAAGTGGAGTAGGCAATAGAATAGCATGGACATGAGCATAGAATCAGCAAGTATGAGGCATACACAGGGTTTGTATGAGATTATGATTTTTTTTTGTTGTGCACAGGAACTAGGATAATGTGAGATCAGACGAATATTCTTGAAGTACAGTGAATAAAGCCTACTGACGATTTAAGTTTTGCTTTCCATTCGAGATTTTCCTACGTCGCTATCCTTATACGTACCGGTACCCTATTTAATCATAGTCAAAACTGGGGCATGTCGTTTACAAGTTTATTATATTATTGTAGAGTATGAAACCGAATTCTGTAGTAGCATAACAATAACTTGTTGATATATTGAGTGACTGCTTCGTTTCTGACGAGAAATATATCCGAAGTATCACTATCTTTGGATTCTTGGTTTCGAAAGAAAGTAAAGATTAACGAAAAATCACAGATAAATACAATTAATCTCTTATACTGTTTAAGCATACAGCACTTAAGTGCGTCCGCTACCTAGTGCCGCCCCACACTGGAAACCTGTCAAATTATTTTAAGCAATGAACTTCAAAACAAAATTAAGCTGAATGAAAAAGGCCATGCTTACCCAAAATTGGATTTTTTTTTTTTTTTTGCTGCATCGACTTTTATTTATTTATGTCTACATTAATTTTAATATGGCCACATGTAATATAGTCTAATTTTATTTAGCATGACACAATTTAGTATCTACCCTACGGTTTACATGGTATAGTTTTATTTGCATATTAATGGAAAAAAAATTACATTTTAAAATAATTGAGCTTTTAAGATATGTTTAGTTTGGTTTTTACGTAAGATATTGTCTCAAATTGCTTCCAGACATTGGTTGCATCTACACCAAACTTGGCATTTAGGTACTGGGTCGGGTCTTCCAGGCTCCTAAGTTGTCAGTTTCAAAATTTCAAAATTTGAATTTTTCATATTGTTCCAATATTGTTGGCCGTATATATACCAAACTTGACATTTAGGTACTAGGACAGATCATATAGAGATACTCCGTGCACTGCAGTTCAGTGTTGCCAAACAATTTTAAGAACAGTACCAGCTGTGAGTGTTGCCAACATAATGCACCAACGGGGGTATATATCAGCAAGTTGCTAATACTATCCTCTTTTAGGTTCTCTAGGGTTGTCCTCATTTCAGGATACAGATTTCAAGATGATACCTTAAAATAAGACCTACCTTGCCACTCCGTACCCTGCTGAAATAGTGCTCGCCGAGGGCTATCATCAACAACGTAGATGTAAAATATCTTTACCGAGGTTACTTTTCAATGTTGGAAACTGGCAGATTGATACAAGTGAAATTAACATAAATGGAAACACAAAGACGTGAACTTGAGCAGCCGTAGCTCAGTTGGTATAACGTTGGCTTAGTAATCGGAAGATCCTGGGACTAAGGTTTTGCCAGGGCATTCTTTGGTCACACCAAACAACTACCGATATGGTGCCTGCAAAACTAAGTCCTGGCTAAATCCTCTTCCCCACCCTATCCTGGTCTGAGCCGAAGATGCTTAAAAGCTATAAATAAATTTACAGAAAAAAAAAACTTGAACTTGGTTGATTTGAAACTGGAACTTCTAACATCGCGATTAATATCGGAAATTGAAAATATACAGAACGGTTATTCTGCCGGTAATACTTCACGGCTGCGAAAGTTGGAGTACGACCCTAGCAGATGAACATAAATTACGGATGTTCGAAAATAAGGGTTTGAGAACTTTATACGAGACGAGATGGCTGGAGAATGGAGGAGACTGCATAAAAAACTCCTCCACGGACTGTACGATTCACAAGATGTTGTAAAAATGAAATCCCGACGACTAAGGTCATGTAGCTCGGATGGGGGGGGACCATTGGGAAGACCGGTACGTCGTTGGGAGAACAATATTAGAAGAGATCTTCGAGAAGTAGGTATTCGTGATGAAAACTGGCTTGATGTTGCCCAGGATAGAATCCAATGGCGAACGTTTGTTACTGTGGTTATGAATTTGCGAGTTCCATAAGCCATAGAGTGAGTGAGTTGGTATTGTTTACTACATATCCTATGAATTTAGAAAATGTTTATGGGCTGGAACTCTGACTCAATGTCAGGTCGGCTACATAACTTATGAACTCAACACCAACGCACAAGATTTAACCACCACTAAATGTAAAGAACATGTTACAAATAAATAGGTAAAGCTATCCCCTGTGCAATATGCATGCGCCGTGAATGGGGCATGTGGAGGTAGCGCTCCACATTTTCTTGACCTACGGTACGAAGTGAGGTGGGGTGGTCAGTTCCACGCTCGACCGCCTTTACCTTCCCATGGTGCCCAGGTAATACCAAGGCCACTCTGGTGCTCAATTTGATAGGAGGCTGAGTGCACCTCAACCAAAGCACAAACATAGTGTAGGCGTATATTCTTTTGTAAATCTTGTCCTGCATTCTAATAAAATGTTTATTGTTCTCTGGATGTGTTCGCTACCACTCACGTAGTAGGAGTTCACTTTGCAAATTTTATGAACGTGTACCGAAATTCTTACGAAGAAAATGAACAGTACTCGGGTGATGAAGTTCTGGTGAAAACACTTTTTTTTAATTTTATGTGTAAATGAATGTTGTTTTAGTCCTTTGTCTCTTTCCGTGTTGTAGTTGTCCCAGGTTTCTTTAATCTTCATTATAAACTGTGTACGATGAATGACCGATTCTTGTTTCTGATGCGAAATTCTTGAGACTTCTCCAATCTTGCAAAATTATTTGCGATTTATGCAATCGTTAGTTCACTCAAACCAAAAGCGTAGTCAATTCAGATTTCAATTCTTTTCATCCACAATTGTGAAAATAATTTGCCATGAAACGTATTGCTACTACAACAATAGTTTGTTAAAAAAAAATTTCATTGTTTTGATTTTATTAAAGTTCATTGTGTATACTGTTTTACTTTATTAATGACAGTGTATTCAATAAGATTCTAATGTGACTGGCCAGGAGAAACTATTCCAAAAGTTTTAAAGTAAAAATACATCTGAATTTCAATTTTATTTGTGACCTTCAGGCTGAAAATGCCGTAAGAAATGTGGCAAAACTCGAGAAAAGCACACCTTCAATATTCCAAACGCCTTTTTCTGTTTTACAAACTTAAAAAAAGCGTGTGTTTAATAAATTCTGTGAATAATCTATTTGTACTTTTATTTAACATATTAGGATCCGAACATGAAACTACGAGTTCGGGACGGGCGTAAGCCATAGTCCTGTTACCGCCCATAGATTAATTTTATCTTATGAAACTACCCCAACTTACTTACCTTACTTAAAATTACAGAGTCAGAATAATACGACTAAGTGAAAGAAATTAAACATCTGATGTGAATTACTTTGTACTTCAATGTGAAAAAGTAGATAGAAAATCAAAGAAAAAGTTGTAATTAAAATCATGTTTTATCGACTTCAATAAATGCATTGGTAAGTAAGTACACAGCGAAAATAGAATATTACCATCTTTACGGAACAACTATGTAAAATTATGAAAGGTGTAATAATAAAATCCATATAACAAACATCACCAAAATAAGAAGAATAGAATGAAAGAAGAAACAAATTAGGATAGCGAGTGTTAAACCAGGAGTGAAAAGGTGTGAGGGTAAGTAAATCAGTCGAAACCAAATAAGTCCTAGAGATATCGTTATATATTAGGGAGCTAATTTATCGCCAGCTATTCCCAGTTCTATAGCATACTGCATTCCAACGAATTTGTGCCGCTTATAGTAGCCCGACTATAACTATAAACTACTCGAACCTAGTTAACGAAATCTGTTAGTAACGGGAGTTGGTCTTCTGAAATTTTTCAAGATTTCATGCAACGGAATCACAGAAGAGCAAAACGACCAAATATAGTGCAATAATTGCACTTCGTATGTGACGGAATGTGTCTTAACGGTTTTGTTTATGCTCATCTCGTCGCAAAAAGTATGTAACATCAATGTAGTGCAGCCAGCATCACACTGGAACTCGCAGATAGAAATAGTTCTGGTACAAAACGACACAAGTGATGAACAATTTAGTTTCTAAACTATGATTTTGTAAAAACTCGAGATCGCAACTGATCATAGAAAATTAATGTCTCACATTTCTGCAGTGAATGAAGCACAAATTAATCCTCCATTGGTTACAAACGAATATCAAATGTTTGGCTTTAATTCCGTTTGGAAACTAGTAGTTTCTACGACGAGTTGAGTTCAAATGAAATTTGTATGGAACATGCGAAGCGCAGCAATGAGATCTAATTAAGTTTCGATGTCGATATTTTTTTAGGATTTCGAGTGTGATTCCTCGGAAAACTAGTATCTCTTTTTGCGATAATTTCATCTCAAACGGAATTTTTGAGTCAATCACGTTTCATGTTTTCAACACAGAACCATTTGACAAATATACTGGATTTACTTTTTTTTAATAAGTCCATTATCCTTCCATCACAGCACAATTTCTAGAATATTGGTAAAAATCATAGTGCTTGTTACTATGAGTGAGGAAATTTTTAAATTTTATTTATAACCTTTAGGCATATAAGGCTCAGGCTGGGATAGGGAAGGGGACCTCAGTTATGATGTTCGGCCGCTGGGATCGAATCCACGACCTCCCGAATTCTACGCCATTGAGTGAGTAAACTATGTATGTGTGTGTGTGTGTCTAGGAGAGATCGTGTGAAAGGAAGAAGCCGGAATTAGTCCAACTTCTTCAGAATAAATAAAGGATTGGTGTAACTTTTGCATTGTTACTCCTACACAAGTAAGACTAGCTGAGAATTTTATTGAAACCTTAGGCGCAAACAGAAAGTAAAAGTAAAACTTCAACAAGAACATGGTAACATTAAATCAGCTCAGACAGAAAACAAACAGTATCATATATAAATACATTCCGTGTGATATTCATATCATCGACTTGAATGCTATATTGTCGTATCTCCACTTTCCCTCAGAGTTGAGTTACCAAGACTGGCCAATTCTTAAGGACAGTCCCTACAGTTAGACCGAACTTCAGGAATGTTTTTTATATGTTTTCGCTTAGAAATGCGGTCTGCTTTTTTGTCGTATCTTATTTTAAATAAATATTGTATTACCATACTATTTTATTGGATCTCCTCAGCTAATCGGATGGTTTGACTCTATACCACATGACTGTCAATGAGTAATGGCGTTGCCAGGAAAAGTATTTAAAAAAATGAGTAGATATTTCAGCTAGATAATTCATATAATGTTTGAAGGAACATATAGTGTATATTTATTATAAATATTACGGCACCTTAGATAGATAGCATATTTTAGGCAAGTAATGTTTACTTCTCGAGTTACGGCATTGTAGTACGTAAATTGAAGCTTTAGAATTATGTTGAAATAATTTGTAACTTTAGCACACAAAAAATACTACTTCCTTACTTATTGAATCGAGAATTACATTTTTATTATTATTATTTAGCAAAAGTAACAGACGTTAGAGTAAATTGAGCATGTGATGAAGCTATCCTAAATTGAAATAAATTGCAGGCTTTACATTTAACAAGCTTCTTTGAGTGATTCCGTTAAAGTACGAAAAAGCCGCCATGAAGGTTCATTATAACATGATTAAACAAAGCTGAGCTGACCTGAAGTTATGCATTTTTTTTTTTTTATCTGGGATTGGTGTGATATCCAGTTAGTAGAAAAGAGAAGCATATTTTCTTGAGAGGAAGGGAAAACCGTGACTTTTGACCCGGTACTTCAAAATCTGTTGCGCTTTATAGCATGAAGTTTTGTTTAGTAGGTCTGCAAGTCACCCTTCTAGTGCTCTTGTCAAAATGCCATTTTGAACATCACTCCAAACGTAAAACATATCATTTCGTGATCCGACAACTACACATCTCAAAACAAAACTGAGTTATGCTGTGAAGTGCTTCTTCGTTGAACATTCATACTATTATTATTATTATAATATGAACAAAAGTTAAGTGATCCAGGGGCATTTCTAATGTTCAGGAAGTGGATAGCGTGCACAGTGTTTTAGATCGCTGTATTAAACTTGGGGAATTTTGTGGTCGTGTTGGTTGGCCTTTGTAACAGTTATAACAAGAAAACAAAGGATTCCATTTTATGCAAATGAAAGGAAGTGATTTCCTTTACTACCAATCTGAGCGCTCTACAACTACAGTGAGGTTGCATAAGTTTTTTTTAGCAGTTTGCTTTTTATATTATAATTATTTAGACATTCTTTTGTCTCTTTGAGTTTGAAGAGAAAATTATCGTAAATTCATATAGCCATAAGTAAAAGTTTAAAGTCAGTTCCTGTTAGGTTATATTTATCCGAAGTCTGTATCTTCTGTTCCCGTCACTTGCGGAGTAAAACTGGAAGATCTAAAGGCAGTGTTAACATTCATGAGCCACGATGACTAACAGTTTTACAAAGCCTTATTCAAAAGAAAGCAGTATTTAAAGTGGTTGAATCGATGTACAGGCAGACATAAATTACTTAGATCTTTGTCACCTTCGGTATATTTTTTTTTTTTTTTTTCGAATTGGTTAGAATAACACATATTCTGTTTTTAAATGGTGTTTCTTAAAGAAAATCCTTAGTTTATGCAGATTCAATATTTTCCGTGTGGGACATGTGCTAACTCAGTATGAAATTAGGTTGATTTTGCAAAAGTAAACATTTTTAAAAGTAGTGTGATAATGATAGGCGTTCTGCCCAAAGTTCCCTGGGTAAGCTGAACTGATTGGTTTGCCATTGCCTTCCATCGGATGAAGGTGACGTCCTAAGGACAGAACCTGTAGTTTACCGTGGGCTTCGAACCTCGGGCCGCTTGATCACTCATATACAAGGGATACGAGTTAGTATTAGAAGTTAAAAAAAAAGACATCTATATAAATAAAAGAAATATTTTCTCCTGTGCAGTATATTGAATTTAGATGTGAACGTATCGTTAAGTGTTCAAAAGTGTGACTGTTATTTTCTTTACATAAGGCATATAAACGTTCTTCATCTGACACTATTTCCTTTTATATAATAATTGAATGTAAGTCATTAATTACGTCACTCTTGTAGTCGCTATGTAAGAAAAGCTTGAGGATCTATGAATCGAGGTGAACGCGCTGGCTTTCTGTGCGCGTGGTCAGGGGTTAAATTCCCGCCGGGATCCATTGAACGGAGTGATTCGGAGTACACTACCAAAAGCTGTAGGTTCCGTCCTTAGAAGTTCAGCAACTCTAAGGCCTGATACAGAGTTTTATCATTAAAACAGCTGCCAAGGCTATTACACTTAACTTTATTGTGAAAACACACAGCAAGCGTTTCAGTTTCAATGTTCTAACAACGTCTTCCTCAGACGAAACACTAATCGACACTAACAGTTCATAAAAAGCACCAGAAGGCCAAGAGATCCTTTCTACGTTATCCGCCAGTCACGTCCCAGAATTCGTTTTATGTTCCAGAACTAAACAAATTTTAACCAATCACAGTTCTTCGCTCACGAGCCACACCCCTAGTCAGCTAGACCGCTATAACAAACTTATAACAGCACACAACATAACAAGGAAACTGAATCGAGGCACAAAAAATATTTTAGACAAATAAATGCGTGCCAAATAAATAAATATGAAATAAAGTTAAGTAAATAATAAAAAACAATGGGGGGGGGGGGGTTACATTACAGTTTTTATTATCTGGAATACTTTTTCCGCTCTTCCCAGTATGTCTTCCCATTCCTCATTTATACTCAACCCACCATTCTAGTTCATCGCTTTATCTCCCATTTCCCTAATTCTCCTCGCTTTCCACTTCCTAACCAACATCCTTTCCTCTTGTTCTAGTATCTCCGCCCCTTCCCAGTCTATATCATGCGCCCCTTCCTGTACATAGCATTTCTGTCTCTTTTTAGTCATGCGTTATCCTTGTATTGTTTAAACCTCTCCTGTAACTCCTTTTTCGTCTCTCCTGTATACACTGCCTCAGTTCATACACAAAACACTGTGTACCACTCCTCTTTGTTCTTCTCCCTTTAGATCACCTTTCTTCTTGGTTCTAAGTCCGATTTTTTCGATTAATTCTTTCCCCGCTTTTCTTTTCCTTCTCTCTCCTATTTTTTTTGTGCAATTTTCTCCTCCTGACCATTCTTCTGTCATCCTTACTATATCCATTCTCCTTTAATTGTTCTCCAAACCTTTCCATATCTCTTCTTTTGATCTTCTTCTGTGTTAATCTCTTCTATTCTTTCCTCCATGTTCCCTGTGAAATTTTCTTTAGTTACTTCATTAATGTCACTCCTGTTGTGGCCAAAAAAAAAAAAAAAAAAAAA